>PVKE010046786.1:0-12138 GCA_004027555.1 Craseonycteris thonglongyai | reverse complement strand
TCGGTTTTTGAAGCACAAAAAATATGAAACAAATTACAATACACATTAGTACAGTATAGTAATGTAGAAAGAGCACAACAAAAATCAAAAAAAGTCACTGAAAGTATTCACAGTGTACTTTTTTCTGTGTCTCTTTCTCTCCATGATCTTCCTACAGGAAGTCACAACCATGTGACAGCCAGGAAATAGCATTAAAATGGCCACAGCTCCTGTTCGTGAACCAAAGCAGAGTTCGTGAACCAGAGCATATTTTGATGAACTTTTCTGTTCGTGAACCGAGTTGTTTGTGAACAGAAGCGTTCGTGAACCGAGGTACCACTGTATATTATAGACATGCTCAAAAGCTCATTAATATTACTATATCAGACTGAGCTCTGGGAAGGGACTTAACAGGTGAATAAAGTCAGTAGAATGGCCCCATGCCCAGAAAGGTGTGACCCCTTCCAAGAAAAAAGGATAAAACTGCCCACACCCCAACAATCTATACCTTTTGAGCCGCCTCTTTTTGCTCAAGTCCTGCTTCCCCTTCTTGGGAGTGTACTTTCTCTAGTTTTGTTCTCAATAAACTTTGCTGCATACCCTTTTTTTCTTTGTCCACATCCTTATTCTTCAGGGCTATGAGACAATGAACCCCAAACATACAATATTGCAACACTACAAAATGTATCATCTTCACATTTAATTGAGAAAATTGTAACAAAATGTCCTAACTGCAATCAAAATGAGAAATAAAATAATTTATAACAAAATAATTATTTATTTTAATTTCTAGAACATGATTGCATTGGAAAACCTGATTAAGTATTGAATTGACTGTACTAACAAAGAGAGCCCATATTAATAAAATAAGCACAGATATGGAATGACACATTTTTATTGTATTTAGACTCAAATACTTCAAACATATTGAGCTCTGTTGTTGGGGATAACTTAATTTTCAGAAGTGGCAAATAGCTTTTGTTACGTTTCTGAACAAATTAAAGTCTTACCTCAAAGAATATATGCTTAGTGAAATTAACTATAAATTTAATGTGTATTAAAGACAAGTAAATTTTTTTTTTATGTTCTAAGTAGAATTATGTTATAGGCTCAGGCAATTATTAACAGATTTTTCTAGTGTACATGAATGCATGGCAAGATATTAAAAAATTGTAGGGCATATAAGAAAACACTGTATTGAAGGTGTGACTATTTCTTTGGTTGCAGTTTTTGGAGTCCCAATATCTGCCATATAAAAGCCAGTGTCAACCCTCTTTCTAATTATTTCATAAAAGAAAATACACCTAAGATCCTCTAAGAGATGGATTTATGTTTGAGAATCACTGATCTATATTAACAAATATATGTGCAGAAGTAAAGAGTAAAGGTACAGGTTGGCTGGCTGAGGTGGAGGTGGGTTAAGAGTTAATTCTATTTCCTAAATGTGAGAATGAGAGAAATGTATTGCAAGTTGAGAAGTAAAAAAACTCTATAAGTAATGGAGATAGTTAATTAAGGAAATATAGTAAGACTCTTGGGAAGAGTTCTGGGCACAAATAAAGCTAGTGATCCAAGAATGGAGATCAGTTATCGTGGCTCTGTAAATTTTTCCTGCCAAGCTAGCTATAGCAGTTGGATTTGACTTGACTGGTGTTTTTCTAGGTGAGAACTGATGGGTGGGAGCTTGTAGGTAAGATAGCTACAAAGTAGGGTATAAAGTTTACTTCTGTGGCAACACTTTAAATCTGACATTTTTAGAATAAAGAAAAGGACAATAACCTTAAAGTAGCAATAAATACCAAGTATTATAGTGTGAATATATGGTAAACGTTTTTGGTGGGACAGTCCCGATTTTTAACAATTTGTCCCGTGTCCTGCGGCATTTTAAAAAAGTCCCAATTTTTGGAAAGAATGCACAACAAGCTAGGGAATGGCGGGAGATAGACCAAATTTTTAATCAAGAACCCCCTCCCCCCGGTCAATGGTGTCCCGCTTTACCAATGTTAAAATCTGGTCACCTTAGGTAAACTGCCACTACTTTCTGAGAAGAACACAGAGGTAGCAGCATCTGTAAGGTGTTATTGGAGATCAAATCCTTGTATCATCACAAAAAGTCATTCCAGGATATACAAACAATGTCATGTGAACAAAGGCAAGTAAGCTGAAAATTTATTAAAAGAAATAAAATATTTCCCAAAATGTGGGAAAGGACAGGCCCAGGAGGAGGGCAACTCTTATGAACAAAGAAAATTTAGGATTATAACTTTATTTGAATGATGTTGCAAAATAATCAGGGTTGGCACCACAGGCATTTCCAAGGCATGCCCTTGGGTGTGTCTTTACTGACCACTCCTTCCTGTCCAGAGAAGATATTCCACAGTAGGTGGAGATTTTTCTCTGCCTGCAATGCTAATAGTGTTGCAATCCATTATAATTAGTTACAGCACATCATTTTTTATTTATTCCCTGCCTGAAATGATAATAGTGTTATAATCCATTACAATTAGCTGTCGCTGGACCTACTCTTAGGAATTTTTCTAGTTTCCCCCACTTCTTCCCCTCCTTCCCCCTCCCCCCCTGCTCTCTCCCTGTGGCCCTATTCTTTCTGCCTATAGTAACTTCAGGAGAGATTACTTTTAGGTGAAGAAAAAGGTTCAAAATAAACACTTCAGAAGATAAGAATATAAGGACTTTTCTAAAATCAGACTAGGTTCTAGAAGAACTGACAAAAGTATGTTGGAATTTGGGGTGTGTTCAGTCATGGCCTTGACAAGAAACAGATGACATGTGAATTTTGCCATCTGAGTTTGAAAATTGGAGAGCTTAAGAAACTATACAAGTCTGAGGAGAATGAAGGGGCAAGAAGAGGGACCCAGATAAAGAGAAAAAAAAAAAACTATATGAAGAGGTCACCTGAGGAAAGTTAAAGGCTTTAGAGTAGAAAATGTTAACCTACAGTGACCCCACAGGGAGGGAGTCTGAGAAATATGGCAACCTCACTTATCCCTCTCTCTGATCTTCTGTGGGTGATGCCATTGGCTGAACCCAATCAGAAACCAAAGTACAAGGAGAATATTTATGTATCCCATGTTGGTCAGCCTTCTGGAGTACAGAATTGGGTGGAGAAGTCTGTAGAATGAATCCAAAAAGATGGATGTCAGATTGCAGAAAGACAGTGGATGAAAGTTCTAGTTGTGAAGGATGACAAAGGAGTTCTGAGATTTTGTGTCATTTTCTCCATCAGTAGGTTGACAAGATATACCATTTTCAATAAGACAGAAAACAATGGTACTGTCTTATTTAAAATGTTAGGTATAGTTAGCTTAGTCTCACTGGGCTAAATTCAGGGTGCCAGTAGGCTGACCATGAACCATCAGGGAAAATGGTATAATGAGATTAGTCCTAATGGTCTTGGTAAACTGTGATGGGGTAGCTATGAATGGTGGAATGGGAGGAGGAGACTAGAGGAAACAAACCCTTTAAGCAGCGTATGGAGCTCAGCAGCCCTCCCTGCAACTTATTATGTTTTGTATAATAGCTTATATATGTTTAGTTTCATAAAATGTTTTGCCATTCCAAATACAAAATTGTTTTTAATTCTTAACAAGGAGTGCCTTAACAATAATAATAATAATAATAATAATAATAATAATACAGAAAATTTGTATTCAGCACTTTTCATGAGCTGGGCTACATTCAATGTATGTTATATAAATTAATTCTTGGATATGTCACATATAATTCTATGAAGTATGTGATGCTATTATTCTTATTTTCTAATTAAAGAAACGAATGCAAAAATAAATAAATAAATAAATAGACTGCCAGGTTCA
Source organism: Craseonycteris thonglongyai (assembly GCA_004027555.1). Taxonomy (NCBI): domain Eukaryota; kingdom Metazoa; phylum Chordata; class Mammalia; order Chiroptera; family Craseonycteridae; genus Craseonycteris; species Craseonycteris thonglongyai. The sequence continues at coordinate 8,326 of PVKE010046786.1, read as the reverse complement.
CACAGGCAGTTAATTAGAACCAGAATGCAAATGCACCTTGCAGCTACTATAATAAGCTTAACACACAGGAAAGCATAACACAATCATTAATTCTCAAATGTAAGAGGAATGATTAGTAAAGAGAAAATTCTGAGTTAAAATATATTTAAATGTAATTTTAAAATGACATTTTAAATTAATACATTAGTACTCTAAATCTTTAATTGCTTTATTTAAATTAATGAGTAAGTTTACTAATAATTTTTAAATCTACATGTAAAAGTAGTAGAATAAGGTGGTGGTGTATGCAAAATACAGAATTGGAATCTTTGCATTGGAGTCCCAACTCTGTCACTGAGGCCCTGAGCAAGCTCTCTAACTTGTAGTCTTCTCATCATTAAAATTGAAATACTAAAAGTACCAAATACTTGGTGTCATGACACAGCATTAACCCTCTTAGTGCTACCTTCTTTCAGTGGTACTAGCAAGAAATACGAAGGGTAATTTAATAAAATGTATCACCTTAGGAAAAAAAATAATGAAGTTATTGTTTTAGATATCCATATGCAGTTTTTTAGTTTTATATAAATTGAATTAGTTAATAATAAAACTATTCTTTTACATTGTCTGAAAAAAATGTAATTATTTCAGTCATACATCATACAAGAAAAAATATAATAAGTTATAGCATTTTTAACTATGGTCTACGTATGAGTCAATATATCAGCCTGCCGCACTTTTTGCCCAAGATGCAAAAGCCGATATATCGGTCCATTGCACTAAAAGAGTTAATAAGATGTGTAATGTAATGCTTTTAAAAGACTGACCCATAATAGCTGCTCAATACATGCAGTAATTACAACAGTTTCTTGAAACCATTATGAATTTGGATTGTAGAAGTGTTGAAGGTCAAGAGTTTATATTTTTAAGGACTGAGGATAAATCCTTATAATAAATAATAGTAATAATAATAGTATTACAAATATACTCGCATCATAATAATTATTTGCTAAACCCACCAGTTGAACATAGAATTGTGATTAGAGCTAAAGAGAAGTTTAATGAAATATCAAACATATCATCTAAATTAGTGGAATCTATGTTAGTAAAACTCATGCAATCAGTTTAAATTATAGAATATAACTTAATTAGGTCATAATCTTTTGAAGAGGATTATAGTTGTGCAATTGTCATAGATCATCACAGTAACACAAGGTCAAAAAGAGAGAATGCATAAGCAGTTCATTTAAAAAATGGTGTAGAGTTATTTACTATATATATTTTTCAAAGATAGAGCACTTGTCAAAAAAAGTAAATCTTCTGTAACAATAAAATTGCTAGGAGGGAAGCCGGGACGGCTCAGTGGGTTAAGCGCTCACTTTGCAGCCCCTGGGACCGAGGATCGAATCCCGGCCCCGGTCCGTGCGGACCCATATGCTGAACTGGAGAGTTCCCCCAGTTGAGTTCTGTCTCTGTCTCTGTATCTCTCTCTCTCTGTCAAAAGCAATAAAAAAAATAAAATGAAATAAAATAAATAAAACTGGTAATGATTTAAAAAAATTATAAAAAAAAATTGCTAGGAAATTATTAAAATTAAAAGGTTATGAAAATATTAATTTTATTAAAACTACTACTATATAGTAAATTATGTGTGAAAATTTTAGTTTATATATTTACTGAACTCTGATGCATGCTTAAACTTAGTCTTGACACATGTGGACACTTTATTAATAATGTTACTTAGTGTTACCAATCTATGAGGTCTGAAAATTAGTTTGCAAACTTGACACCATGTGCTTACATTGGCAGCAGTATACAAACAACTCAGTAAGGTTTCCTAACTTTGGTTTATCAGTGTCTCAGAGCTGTGTTATGTCCTGCTGAGTGGCTTATTGTTGCATGCTTTTGTATGCCATCATGAGAATGTCAGAGCTTGAATAAGAGCAATAAACAAACGTTACATTTCTTGTTCAACTTGGTAAGAGTGGAAGTGAAATAGGGACACGTAGTCCAACTTGATGGGGATAATGCCATGTGGAAAGCAACAGCGTATGAATGGGTTCAACATTTTTCTGAGGGGAGAGAAAGTGTCACCGATAGAGAGGTCAGGGTGGCCAGTAATGAGCAGAACTGAAAAAAAAAATTACAAAAACTTGTCAAATTGTGTGCCAAAATCATCAGCTGACTACGAGAAGTATAGCTGACTAAGTAAACATTAATAGAGAAACAGGAAAATATGAACTGATCTCTTGGCATGAAAAATGTGTGTGCAAAATGGTTCCACAGGAGCTCACTGATGAACAAAAGCAAAGCAGAGTTGAACTTTGCCAAGACTTTTGGAAAGGCAAGACAATGTTCTGTTTTGTGTTATCTTGGTGATGAAGCCATGGATGTACCAATAGGATCCTGAAACATGACACTATGTTTCAGTCAGCCAGTTCTCCCCAACCCAAAAAGTTTTGTCAGTCCAAATTAATAGTCAAAATGGTGTTGCTAACCTTTGTTGACATCAGATTGTTTAATATGAATTTGTACCAACTGGACAAACAGTCAACCAAGTTGACTATTTGGAAGTGCTGAAAAGGCTGCATAAAAAAGACAAAAATGACCTAAACTTTTTTCTGACAGCTCATGACTCTTGCATCATGACAATGCATCAGCTCCTATGGCACTGTCTGTGATTGGAACATGCTCATATACTCACCTCATCTGGCCCCCAGTGACTTTTTTCTTTCCCAAAAGATACAGGAAACATTGAAAGGAAGACATTTTGATGACATTCAGGACATCCAGAGTAATACAAGGATAGCTCTTAATTACCATTCTAGGAAAAGAGTTCCAAAATTGCTTTGAAGGGCGAACTAGTTGCTGGAGTCTGTGCATAGCTTCCCAAGTGGAATATATTGAAAGTGATCATAGTGATATTCAGCAATGAGACATGTAATAACCCTTTTTCTAGGATGAACTCAGGAGCTTACTTGCCAGACCTCATACGGCTAGTCAATTTTAAGTGACTTCTAGACCACAGGCTTCATGTTCAATATGTCCTTAATTTCTCTAACTTTCTTTCTCCAGGTAAAGACTGGTCAAGGCTTAAGGATCGTTGCTCACTTAGGTTTCAAGACCCTAATAGCTTTTCCTTTTAATTGTGGTTTGAATGTACTTACAAATGTACAGCATGAATAATCAAAATAACTCAATGGACTAGGTTAATGCCTTTCGTTCCAAGAGCTTCTCTTATTAACATTTTGTCTTTGTATTAATATCTGATTTTGCATTGCCATCTCACTTCCCATTTTTATGTAAATGACATCTGACTTCTGGCACTAGTTGTGTTAATAACAGTGCATACTGGGAAACAGGCAGTTACTAATTAGAACCACTCAAATGCTTTGCAGAAACAGTAAAGAATAGGATTTACAATAGTTAAGTTTACCCACTCGTTTAAATTTTAAAAAGTTATTTTTACCACTGAATTGTATCTTTAAAAAAAATAATATTTCAAACAGCACTAAAGATACTTGAAAAATAATTGTTAAAAATGTTACTCAGTAGAGCTAAAAGATTCTGATAGGTCTAATGAAAATTTTAAATCTGACTTTTGCTACTAAGTTTATATTTAGGAGAAGTTAGGCATTTTTGTTAATGTATGAAAGGCTTAAATTTTACATGTGTCAATTACATTAACGGAATTTACAAAATACATCACGTAAAGTCATTCTTTAGGACTTTTCAATTACAATTGATTTTAAATTAATTTCTGCTTTAAAACTTTTTAAAATCTTATTTTTATTTATTTGGGGTTTCAAACAGAAAAATTAAATATTTAATCTATTTACTTATGCATTTGAACAGTTTAAATTTTATTTAATACATTGAAATTTCATTAACATTTATAGATAATACCTTGTATTATTGAGAGTAAAACATGTCTTGGGATATTTTACTATTGATGACTTGGTAGAACTACCTTCAAAATTGGTAATGTAATATAAACCACTATTCAAGTGTCTTTAAAAATATGCTTTAAACGTTTATGTTTAAAAATTTGATCAAATAAACAAATATGAACTTGAGTTCATTACAATTAATCTTGAATCTTGAATGTGTATATGTGTTTGAGAGTTTTAAAAATAAAACTAATCCTTTTTTCTAATAAAAATACACATATTATCAGGTTAAAATTACAAGGCAATACAGAAACACAAATTATTTAAGATAATTAAAAAATTGTCACAAAATCTCCCAGCATTTTTTAATTAGGTATGGGTGTGAGATACTCGTCCCCACCGAAAAAACATGGTCAGTCAAAATGTCATAATATTTCATAATTTAGTATTTTTTAATTAAAATTATGTGACATGTATGTCATAGGTTAATAAAAATTGTGATTATCCTAACAGTAATTGCATAACTCTATAGTACACTGAGGTAATAATATTATAATTTGTATAACTAAACTCTTTCCAATTGACATTTTAGTTGATATTGCTATTTTAAAACTATAAATAACATTTGAAATACATTTTTGTATGTATTTTTGCACTTTTCCAATTATTTTTCTATCTACAAATCACTAAAGATGAAATTACTATGTCAAAATATGAGCATATTTTTTAATATTTGCATATTGCCTTCTAGAAAGGTCAAAGAAAGGTTGAACACTAGTCAATAGAATATAATAGTAATTATTTCTACACACCCTCACCAACTTAAGTGGGCTAAAGTACCAATCAAAAGAAATTATATCTTTTTAACTTGCCTCTTTCTAAAATGACTAATGACTATAAGAGTCTTCTTCATGTGTGTATATTGTAGCTTTGTAAGACTTAAAAAAAATTTATGCCATATGCGAGGCAAATTTTTCATACTTATTTTCCTTTCAATATTGTTTGTAGTAATAGGGGTTGCTAATTCACTAGAAATGTTTCACATTTTTAGGAATTATTGGTTAATTAATTAAGTTTTGAAGTACAAGTGAATGTGTTCACCATTACTTCTATAGAGTTACTTTTTCTTTATTAATTTAGCATATATTCAAAATTTTAGAGTTCTTTCTCAAAACATTGCATTTTCAGACACTATGCTCTAAAGCCAAGAAGAATATGCTGTCTGTCTGGAAAATAACTGCAGTAAAAAATTACTTTAGCTTCTTTGACCACTCCATTTATTTATTTTTCTCTTTTTCCATCTCCATGAAGTATACTGATTGGATATAGGTTGTTTGATCCCATGTATATTTCATGACATAATTTGTATTTTTGTGCCAGTATCTACCAAGTAGTAATTGAGCCTTTGTGTCTAAGAACATTTTATAATATTCTAGTAGAATTTTCTAATTAAATAAAGGATAATTAAAGCAATCACAATAATATTATTATATCTAAACCCATATATTTTTTTTACTTTCAAAATATGCCTTTTATTTCACCACACACACACACACACATGCACACACACACAAAAAGAAAAACAAAAACAAATAACTTGATAGAGTTGTTAGCTAAGGCTATGGTGGTAACCATATTGCAATGTGTAACTGTATCAAATCAACTCCTTGCACACATTATAAGTATACAATGTTTTGTCAACATTGTATACTTATATATATATATATATATATATATATATATTTATGATAATAACCTGTATATGTCACTTTATAAAAGAAAATAGTAACAGTAAGTTCAAATGAAATAAATATATAATTATCAAACCTTATCTTAATTATTAACTTTGCCCTTTATCCAAATTAAACATTTTTTCCAAGTGCTAACAAATGGCCAAATTGACTAACTTTATTTCCAATTCTTTCTTATTTGTGTTCCTTAGAGATATAAAGAAATAATAAATGAACTAAAAAAAGTTATAACAAAAATGGGACATATATATATCACAAACTTAATTTCTTTGATAGTTGAGATGGTATATGACTGCTATCCAGAAAGTATCCAGCCATATAACCATTCTTACTGTATTGATAATGGCTAGATTTTTTTTTTCTGGACAGTCCTATGAAATATAAAATTATTCTAAAACGACTATGGTATATTTGGTAGATGTAACCTGATTGTTTGGCACAAGCTTATTCCAAAAAGCATTTCCAGAATCCAGTCATCTCTTCAACTCAAGATTTTAATGATGTAGACTGAAAACATTTAAGTTATTTCCCTGTATAATGAATAATGTGGCCCCAAAAAGACTTTTTTTATGACAAGCATTATTTTAAATTTATGAGTAACAATGTTTGAAAGAAATATTCTTATCAAATGTAAATTTAAAAATCTACTGTCTCAAAAACCAGAAATCTTTTTTCTGAAAGTGAAATTATTGATTGTATATAAAGCTCAAGCAAACAATCAAGGAAGAAGCATGAAAATAAGATTATATAGTTCAGATCAATAATAGTAATATAATTTAATTGGAATCACATAGTTGTTATATTTAAGTGTGTTTCTGGAAGTAAAGAAGTAAGCTAATTAAGAGAAAAGCATAAAATGTGAAATAAGACACAACAGAGAAGTCTTAAGGTAATAGAAGTATAGCAGGATCAGAGAGCAGCCAGGTCAGAAAGGAGCAGGAGAAAGAAGAATTACAAGAGAAAAAAAATTAATTAACAGATTTTATTAATGAAGTATTTTACTTTGCAAAACACTATGTATCTGAGGGAGCATGTAGAAAAAAGTAGTGGCAAGTACATGTACAATTAATCATTTGAAAAAATAAAATAATCAATAAATTTTAGAAACACATACACACACACACACACACACACAACACACACACACACACACTGGGGGACATAAAAAAAGGACTATATTCTGAATAGAGGGCCTCCTGTAGCACAAATGAAATCTGTGAGGTGAGTATTTCAGAAACTCATATGCATCCGTGCACCAGCTAGATTTGTTACGGGAGGCTGCATTCAACTTCAGTGTAGTTTTTCTTTTTTTTTTAGACTTTCTATGTGTTTGCCCATTTCATGATGGGTGCTTTACATGAATATCATGTAGCATGACAATGCCATGTAGCATGTAGCACCTGCTCATACCACCCTCATTGTTTAGCGGTTCTTACCAAAAATAGCATGACCCGTGTGCCCCACACTATCTATCCACTAAGTCTCTCCCAGAGCAACTTTTTCTTTTTCTTCAGACAAAAAAAATATATCTTCAAAGGGAAACCTTTTACCCATATAAAAGAAGTGAAACCAAAAAAATGGCTGAAACACCAATAGGCATCAAAATTGACCAGTTCAAAAACTGTTTGAGCAGTAGAAAAGGTGTCTTGCTACGTGTAGTGCATCAAACAGAGAGCACTTTGAAGGTGACTGAAGTTTAAACATGTAAGAATAAACACACAATATTTTATAAATAAAATCTGAATTGTTTTGTGTTCTCCTTAGTATAGTATACTATTTTATCCCTCAGTGAACATTTTTTTACAGATAAATAATAAGAAAAACCCTAACTACTGGTATATAAATTAAGTGGAAATACAATTTTATCAGCAGGGTGAGAAAAGTGGACAACCAAGGTGTGGGAATAGGCTAGAAGTGGTATGTCCTCACTCATCATAACTGCTAAATAGAAGAGTCTACAATTGGTAAGACAAAAATAGCAGTAGAGCCTAATATTTAGGAACATAAAGTAAATAGGAGAAACATCTGGAAAGATTAAAAGTGATCGCTTGTGAAGAGCGGATGGTGCAAAGAAATGGGTCAAAGCAGAATTGTTGCTCTTATAAAGTTTTTACAGTATCTGATGTTAAAATATCCATACATGCTTTACCTTGATAAAGTAATTTAAAAGAATATTAAAAAAAATTTTTTTAACATTACCTCAATACATAAAATACCAAGTTTGCTGTTGCTCGAATTTTAATGTCTATCTCTTTCATTAAATGACAGTAATTCTAATCAGTAAAGGATCACTCTAGGACTACTTTAATGCTAAATGCAAATATTTGTAAGAATTCATTCTACTCATATGGAAAATTAGTTAACATAGCATGATTTTTATGTAGAAATTAATGCTTTATGACTGTTTTTGCTGTCAGCTATTAGATCCCAAATTTTGTAAGTGGCAGATTATTAGTTCATTTTTTCTTCATTATTTTAATCTGAAGGCTGTTGTGGAGGTAATATGATTTTAAGCCTCTAGAAAAACTTAATATGGAATAGATGGCATGGTTTCAATAAGATGTTACACAGCCCTAACATCTTAAAATCATCTTTGTTTTCTTTCGCACCAGGAGCTGTTATCTTTCTTTTCCTATTTTGATGTTTACTCTTTCTGTTTTTATTTATTTGTTTGTTTGTTTGTTTGTTTGTTTATTTATGTGTGTG
>PVKE010046785.1:0-12145 GCA_004027555.1 Craseonycteris thonglongyai | reverse complement strand
GCATTTAAAATTGTTAATTCAATTCGAGGAAGTTCCCTCAAACGGCGTCTCTTCCAACTGCAACTCGATGAAGGCCAACCTGAATTATTACTACATACCGATGTCAGATGGCTAAGCAGAGGTAAATTTCTGCAGCGATTTCGTGATTTATTGCCTGAAATTATAGATTTTCTTCACGAACAAGATGGAAACTGTGAAACTTTAAATGATGAAACTTGGCTTAGTGACTTAGCATTTCTTACCGATTTTACTTCAATATGAAGTCATTTCAATTTAGAATTACAAGGTAAAAATAAAACAGTAATTGATATGATCAGCTGCATAGACGCATATAAAACAAAATTTATTTTATTAATAGAAGATCTGCAACAAAATAATCTGAATCATTTTCCAAATATGGCGGATAACCTACAAAAACATAAAAATATTCATTATAAGATCGACAAATATGTCGCGGAAATCCAAAAAGTAATTGAGGATTTTGAGGTAAGATTCCAGGATTTTGAAAAAATTAAAGAAATTGTGGAATTTATATCTTTTCCTTCTAAAAAAGATTTAAGTGTGAAACGCATTAGCCAAAAAATTTCAGACATATTTCATATGGATCAAAAGGCATTAGAAAATGAAATTATAATTTTACAAACTGACTTAATCTTACAAGCCAGAAAATTTGAAGATTTTTTTCTTTCATGATAAATTTTCCTGGCCCCCCAAAAAAATGCGAAAGTGAAATATTGAAATCAGATTATCAGCCATACTGTGCATTTTTATAACAACTTTTCATATTTACGAACAAATAGTACAACAACTTATACATTGCAGTTGATAAAAAAATTAAATTGCATTTTAAGTTAGTAAAAATCTATCTTGAGAAAGTGTCGGAAAATCGAATTTTTTAGTTACCATATGTACGGAATGCTGCTATCAAAATTTGGGTCTGGAAATTTATTTTCTTCATGAGCCTATATCTCGAAAACTTAATAAGTGATTTAAAAAATAAAAAATAGTTTTGAACATATATTTTACTTATCTACCCATACCTCTCTGGAATGCACCTTATACTGAAACACAGTGTATAAACATAGTATGCATTTCACACCCCTATGCATTTCACACCCCTTCTTCCCCCTTAGACTACGCCTATGACAACAAGTCGATCGCGACACACTTTTAAGATAAAAAGTAGATCTTATATACAGAAAAGTTGGCCACCCCTGGACTAGAGTAAAAGAGAGGACCGAAAGAGGGAAAAGGAGTATATGACCTTTAAGGGTTTGAAGTGTTTTGGGGGGTGAGTGGTACAAAGTATATGTGTATTTAAATTTCTGGTGATTCTGAAATATTTTTCCAAATGACTTGTATCTCTATGAAATTGGAGAGTTGTTTTAGGAAAACCCTCTAAGTTTGGTCACTACCTGATGGTCTCTTGGAACACATATTTATAAACATTTTCTTAAAAAGTCAAGTAATACTATATAACTACAACTTTTACTATATGATGGCATGTTTGGGTTACCATATATATTTGTTTTTAAGATTTATTTGATTGTTTGAGAAAGAGAAGGGGGGAGGGATCAGAGCAGTCTCCATAGTTGTATATCATTAGTTGTGACATGGTTTCATTCCACAGAGGTGGACATGGGGCAGTATGGAACAGAAACTGAACCAGGGACTTCCTGCATAAGTGGCAAGAATCTTTGTCACCATGCCACCCTGGTGGTTACCAGTTGCATCGCAGTTCAGCATATGGGTTTGCACAGGCCAGGGCCTCAAGATTGCAAGGCAAGCGTTCAACCACTGAGCTATCCTGGCATCCCAGGTTTTCACATATCTTAAAGTGAACATACAAAAGTTTTTGAATGAGATATTTATATTCCCTATGAAATTAACATAAGTGAATTTTATATTATAGTTTCAACTTAAAACTACTCAAGTCTCTAAAGGCTTACACAAAAAAATTACCAAAATTATCATCACAAACAAAATTAAATTCATGATGTAGCCAAAAGATGTGATTCTTACCTTTTGAAACAACCTAAAATTGCTTTAACACATATCCAAACTAATTCACGGCTGTATGCCCCTAAAGACTAGCAAATATTTTAAGTTCTGAAAATATTTAGTATTGATAAGGACAGAGAACATCAGGCACTGCTGATGGGAGTATAATTTGATATGCTCACTTTGGAAAACATTTTGTCACTGCCAACTAGGGTTGAACATGCTACACTCTGCAATTCAGCAATTCTACTCCTAAGTTTATATTAAACTCTTTAAACATCTGCATCAAGAGGTACATAGAAAAAAGTTCGGGGAAGCCGGGATGGGTCAGCAGGTTAAGGCTCACTTTGCAGCGCCGGGGACCAAGGATCGAATCCCGGCCCAGGCCTGTGTGGACCCATATGCTAAACTGGTGTGTTCTTCCCGAATGCGGTGAGGCCTTCCTTACAGTTCAAAAAAAAGATCAATAATAACTTTGGGAAAGCCAGGATGGCTCAGTGGGTTAAGCGCTCACTTTGAAGCCCAGAGGACCAAGGATCGAATCCTAGCTCTGGCCCAGGCGGACCCACATGCTGAACTAGGGGGGTGCTTCCCGAATGCGGTGAGGCCCCCAGTTCAGTTAATTTAAAAAAAACTATTAGAAAGAAGTTCACTGTAGTAGTAATTTTTTAGAAATAGCAAGAATCTTGTATTATAAATACTCCAGTGTGTATAAAAAGAAAAATCAACTGTACAATGTCTATAAAATGGCATACTATAAAGCTTTAAATATAAACTTACTAAGCCACATTTTGGGTGGATCCCAAAACTATAATACTTGGCAAAGAAAAGAAATCATAGTAAAATTATTCCACTTATATAAATTTCAAAATTAAACAATATATTGTTCAGGGACACATATGGTAAAGAAAATTATTAATACAAAGTTCAGGGAAAGCCGGATGGCTCAGCAGGTTAAACGCTCGCTTTGAAGCCAAGAGGACCAAGGATCGAATTCCAGCTCTGGCCCAGGCGGACCCACATGCTGAACTGGGGTGTGCTTCCCGAATGCGGTGAGGCCTCCAGTTCAGTTAAAAAAAAAAAAAAAAAAGTTCAATATACTGGTTACCTCTGTGGTGGAGGGATTGGATATAACCCAAGAGAACATAGGGGCTTCAAAGAAACAATTATTTTATGAGAAACTTCTCTGCATTAATGATATACTACACAAAATTTTAAAAAGAGAACAGAAAAATGAAGTCACAGATGGGAACTTGCATAAAAAACAAATCATGCAAGAGCCAAATTTATGCATGATAGTATACACATACTTCTCTCCCATTTAATGTAAGATCCTGACCTCTCCACAAACAATTTTGGAACTTAGAAAAAAAATTAAATGAAAAATTTTAAATTCACCGAAAAAAATCTTCATGCAACCCTATACACTTCAACATTCCCCAAGTAGGCAAGACCTTCAACTCCTCTGTTAGAAGTTCCCAGCTATCTGGTCTCTCTAAATTTGAAGTTAAGAGTCTTTCCAGTTACAGTCAGCAAACAGGTTTAACTTTTCTTAATAGCTATAATAAGGCACTTTTATATGAGCACTAGGGGAAGCAAGGATGGCTCAGTGGGTTAAGCGCTCACTTTGCAGCGCCGGGGACCGAGGATCGAATCCCGGCCCCAGCCCGTGCGAACCCATATGCTGAACTGGGGAGTGCCCCCAGTTCAGTTCTCTCTCTGTCTCTGTATCTCTCTCTCTCTCTCCCTCTGTCAAAAACAATAAAAAAATAAAAATACATAAAAATATATGAGCACTAACACCTGTCCCAGGAAAAAAAAAAAAGAGCAGCAAAAATGCATGAGTAATGTACACTCTGGGTAGGGTGGTCTGATGTGGAGCACTAGACTGAGTTTCTTTTCTTAATTGAAGTTAAAGCTTCAAATTTACCTGCTCTACCCATTATGCCTGAAAACATTTTGGAATGAAAACAATTACAAATATAAAATGATGCATATTCTCTTCTCCTCGAGCAAATGAAAATCACTAATTACCAAAGGGGCTTCACAAAGCAGATACATGGGATATCTGTGAAGTCTTCATTTGGAAATACAGCACTGAACTACAAATGAAGAAAGTAAAGTCAAGAGTTTTAAAAAAAGAATTTTAACATGTACCTTTTCTTGAATCTAACACACATCAATTTCGTAAAGGTGACACCAAGCCCACCACCATTAGTGCCCCCGACTTTTTTCTCCAGTCCCCTACTCTCTTAACTTCTCAAACACCGCCACCCACTTCCACGGTCCCTGTTAGGCCATTGCCCCTGCACAACCCCTCGCCACACTGCCAGAAACACTGGCACTCCTCTTCAGGTCCAAACCTCCGGGCTCCCAGACCTCTGACAACCACACCTGCTCCAGCCAGCCAGGGCCTCCACGGGCCCGTGGAACCGCACCGCTCCCCTCGCCACCGCCCTCTCGACCCTCCCTTGGTCCCGCAGCGCCTGGTGTTCACCCCCTATCCAGGACCCCCATTTACCACGGAGCCTCCCTCTCACTGCACTTGCGGCCCAGCCTTTCCACCCCGTTTGATGGTCACCACGGGGTCTCGCAGCCGAACCCACCCGCACCCGCCAGCCCAACCCGGCCCGGCCCGGCCCCACCCGCTAGGCCCCGACACAGGCCCGGCGGCTTCTGTCGCCCCTTCTCCTCACCGTGCCAACCCCTGGGCCCTCATCGTACTGGGCCCCCTCCACTTCCTCACCGACCGCATCCTCCAGCCCAGCATCGGGATTGCCCAGCGGCTCTAGGGGCGCGGGCTGCAGGAGCCGCTCCAGGTCCGGAGGTGCCTGTTCCATGGCTGCTGTTCGGCGCGGCGGACCCACTGCGGCTGCGCGGCTGCGCCCGGCCCGCTCCGCCCCTCCACCCGCAGCCTCCCCCTAGGCCCCGCCCCCTCTGTCCGCGGCTGCAGTGCCTCGCTACGGCCTGCAGGCGGCTGCAGAGACCAGAGGGCTCCCGGGCTAGCGCTGGAGTTGGCGCTGGGGCTAGTGTGGAAAGGAGGAGGATCTGCAAAGAAACTGGTCAGCTACTAAGCCAGGAGATCCAGAAATTCGGGGGAACTGATGGAGGGAGAGAAATCGAGAAAGGCAAGGGGAAGGGGAAGACCAGAGCAGGTACTGGAAATATTCAGGTTGGTGATCACCTAAAGAAAATGTGAAACTCAAAAGAAATCGGAGGCTGCTCTCTGACATTCTCTGTCTTGTCCTGTGTCTTGCTTGCTATTATTGGTTCCATTTTTTTCCCTGGAAAGATCATAGTAGTATAAATTATTAACTTTCAGAAGGCTAAGTAACACAGTCAGCAAAAGGTAACACTTCCCAGTGTTTGAGAGAAGTGAGGCGCTTGGCTGAAGCAGTGCTTGACTTCTAGTTTCAGTGTTTCATGAAGCCCTGGAGTTTAGATAAATTTCTACACATAGCTTGAATGTGTGGAACCTGCTTCCTCGACAAGCATCCATTATGATAACCTGATGGGAAGCGCTCACTGGATGTGCCAGACTATGACTACCTTGAGTTACCTTCTATACAAAGTCTGGTCATTAGTTTTCAAAAACAGAAACTGATTTTTCTGCCCAAATACTTAGCTGTTTCAAGCTGTGACACACGATTTCCTCCTCCTCCCTGGAAAGCTTCCTTTGGCCTGGTAGTGAATTTCCCATTCACTCTAAAACCTTAAGTGATCACATCAAAGTGCTAACATCACATTGTCCACAAATTGATTATGACCTTTCTCATATTATTTTACAATTATTTATATGTCTATCTGCCCCAACTAGATTTTGGACTCATTTAAGACCAGGACCCTATCTTTTTTCTTTTTTTTTTTACCAAATCTAGGACATCTCCTCAAATGTTCACAGGCATTTTATCAGTTTATCAGAGATTATTCATGCTAAGCAAATTCAAAGGCAACATTTTTAAATCAGAAGACTATTTTACTAACCTGTCATAGGAGGGATAGATATAGGTTTGTATCCCTTATTCTATGCCCTTTCCCCAGTTTTGAGATAAATACCCAGAAACAGAAAACTACGTCCTAGAGCGGGGCTGGGCAAAATGTTGATCACCGTCCTCTGGTGATTAAGAAAACTGTCATAGCGAATACCACGTTATGCCAGGGCCTAATGGCTCGGCAGCTAAATGTAAAGGAAACACATTCAGCTGTACACACATGCACAGCTGTTAGGAGAGAGAATCGGCTTTTCAAAATCAGGGCAACTATGTGTGTACTTGAACAAGTGAAAATAGCTAGTGGACTGTGACACTTGGTGAAAATTAGAAGTGGCCCTTGCCCTGAAAAAGTCTGCCCTGGCCTGTCCTAGAGCCATCAAGATAATTTCTCTGGGCGAGTGATTTGAGTATCTCACCTTGCAGAAGGTAGGAACAAGAACAAGGGCTCTGAGCTTCACAAAAGCAGTCACCTGAGGAGACGCCATGCTACCATCTGCTGTTTCAAAAAAAAAGGAAAACAAACTAAAACAGCTCTTCCATAAGATGCCTGGAGTGACCTCTGAAAATGGTTCACTATCCACGACCCAGAAAACACCACCAAATCAAGCATTTAAAGAGATTCAAATCTTTGTGTATTTCAAGAACACTCGTGAAATTTCCCAGGCCATCAAGGGTGTGCATATCCAAAAAGCCCCCAGGTATCTGTAGGATGACACTTTACAGCAGCAACGTGTGCCATTTCATCGTTACAATGGTGGAGTTGGTAGGTGTGCCCAGGCCAGACTGGGGGTGGACGCAGGGTCAGCGGCCCAGAAACAGTGCTGAACTTTTGCTGCAAAGGCTGAAAAATACAAAGAGTAATCCTGGACATAAGGGCTTAGATGTAGATCCTCTGTCACTGAGCATATCTAGGTGAAGAAAGCTTCCAAGACGTGATGTAGAACTTACAGAGCTCATGGCCGACTGACCATCCATGAGCTCTCCCTGCCACACTGAGATGGTCCTTCCTGAAAAAGACCAGGTTGTTCCTAAACCAGACGGGAGTTTGCACAGAAGAAAATGATACCCCAGAAGAATGGAAGAAACAAAAACTTATGGCCCAGGAATAAATTCAGCCTCAAATAAATGCTGGTAAAAGTAAAAAAATTAAAATAAAAAAAATTTTTAAACAGAGTAGGGGCACTGCTTCCTCTTCATTTACACCTCTTTTTTGTAAAAATAATCAAGACTGCCACTGATATCCGTTTTAAGTTTTTCAGCTGGACATAATTTTGTCCCTATATCTTCTTAAGAGGTGGCCTTGAACAAACCAAATTTGAAAAATCAAAAGGGTGTGTGAAGAGTCTAAAATCAGGGCTAAAAGGATCACATGATCACTTTCTCCTATTTTATATATGCATAATATGTGCTCATTGTGGGAAAATTAGAAAATAGTTATGCATAAACATAAAAGCTATCCACACTCTCACACCCAAAGATAAGCACTGTTAACATATATCCCTTTCACTATATTACATATAGTTATGTGTATATAATAAAAATAGAATCACTGTCATACTATTTTATAATTTATTTTATTCACTTAATATAGCAAGAGCACCTTTCTATGAGATTAAATATATTTCTACAGAATCTTCTTCAGCGCTCCCTAGAGTTCTGCTGTAAAAAATTGCTATGATATATTTAATCTTATAATCCTCTGTAGTTATAATTTATTTCTAAGCTTTACTTTTATACACAACACTGCAGTGACCATCTTCCTACATAACATCTTTGTGTACCTAACTAATTACTTCTTCAGGGCAAATAAGAATTTGAAGATTTTAAGGACATTTTCACCTTGGCACTGCCTACAAGCTAACAAATTCTTTTTGATAAAGAGATAACTAGTGTTTATATATATTAAAAAAAAAAAAAAAAAAGAACCGGGGTGGTAGGAGAAAATAGCATCTTTAACTTTTTGATGGGTCCATCTTTCGAACACCCTACCCTGCAGTTGCTGGCATCTCATCTTACATGAATTCTCCCCCTAACTGCAAGGAAGTGGGCAGAGAAGAATGGTCACATGGGCAGCACAGGCAGTGTTGTCTCCTCTGTATCCCTTCCCCAATCCCAGGATGGGCTCTCCTCCCCTAGCGACTTCCCCATAGGCTGTCCTGTGAGGACCTACCTTAGTTCCTATGTGAAAATAAATTCCTCCAGACCAAGGAGCCAGCTAGCTCTTAGGGGAGGCAAGTAGCAGACAGTTACTGTGCCCCCAGAGCTGGCCTGGATCAGGGATGCCTCTGAGCTGCCCTACCCTCTGCACCCCGTCCCTCTGTTAGGAAAAGTGCTGAAGCTGCAGAAGTCTGAGTCACTGATTAATTCCAGAAACAACCGAACTTCAGCCTTGAGGGGAATAATAGAGGGCAATGTTTTTTTCTCCTCAGTTTTTTTTCCCTATTATAAATAACCCAAGCCAGGGATCATAGGTGAAGTATATTATCTCAGAGATCCTCTAATCCACCAGCACCACCAGCACCCTGCTCATTTTCTGATGAGCCCAGAGAAGCCCAGAGAAGCAGTTACACATGCCCACAGTCACTGCTAACAACCAGTTAGGGGCAAGGTGGTGGTCAGGACAGAGCTCTAGCCCCAGACTCTGCTTGAAGGGCAGAGAGTACCTGACTCAGCTTCCTCTGAAGGCCAGGCAAGCTGGTGAGGACAGGAATTGCTTTGCCTGAAGGGGAGGAGAAGGTGTCGTGTCTCAGCCTGCCTTCCATGTGAAGAGGGATGAGGTGGCTGGGGAACAGGCCACAGCAGTCTGCTGAGTGACTGTACGCTGCACCTACTGAGTCTATGAAGTGGGCAAGGAAAGACACCTACCTGTGCAGCAGGAGTTTCCAGGAGGTGGGGGATCTATCTGAACAAGTGCAATGTGATGTGTTCCTCTTGTAGCGGAGGCACCATGAGAGTGTTGAGGGGTGGGGCTGGAGGAGTTACAGAATTCTGCTTGGGACTGCAATATTGGGAAGTACCCTATTGATGAGCAGGAGCTTGCCTGGCAGGGAAGTGTGGGAAGAGCTTTCTACTTAGAGGTGTAGTGGCCAGAAAGAGCCTACCTGCCTGGTTCAGAGACCAGTGAGGAGTTCAGCACACAAACAGCCCAGGCTTCCAGGAGGAGGAGGAGAAGTTGTGCATGTAGAGGCAGGAGACTGGAGCTGGATGTAATGAGTTTTGTAAACCTGACTATGGAGTTCGAATTTTATCCCATGGGAAACTAGGAACACAGAGTTTCATTTCTTTTTTACTTTTATTAGCATTTATTTGAACTTACTCCCAGGACATAAGTTTTTGTCTCTTCAGTTTCTTCTGAGATCTTTTTCTTCTGTGCAACCTCCTCTTCTGGTTTAGGAACAATCTGCTCCTTTCCAGTTGGGATTAGTTCAGTGTGGCAGGAAGAGTTCATGTAGGGGTTAATCCACCCAGAGCTCTGTAAGTCCTGCGTTGCATTTTGGGAGCTTTGTTCACCTGGATGTGCTCAATGACCAGAGAGTCTACACCTAAACCCTTCCACTCAGCATTACTTTCTGCATTTTTAAGCATGTGCAATAAAAATTCTGCACTCTTTTTGGACCGCCGAGCCTGCATCCAGTCTCACTGCTTGACCTGACACACCTACCAACTCTGCCATTAGAACGTCAGAATGGCGCACATGGTTCTGTAATGTGACATCCTTTACATCATGGTGGCTTTCAGATATGCACACTCTTGATGGCCTGGGCAGTTTCACGAGTGTTCTTAAAGTGAACATGAAGATTTGAGCCTCTTGACTTACATGGTAATTTTGTGGGGTTCTCAGGATCAAGGAAATAGGGAACCATTTTTTAGAGGTCACCTCAGTCCACTTACGGGAAGTGTGAAAGCAGATTTTTAAGTAGGGAAGAGATTTGAATAGATCACTAAGACTGTACTGTGGAGGATGAAATGGGTGTTAGGACAAGAGCTGATGAAGAACATTTCTGAGGTAGAACTGGTAGGATTTGTCAGATTAGATGAAAGAGCTAAGTAGTCTAGGAAATTCCCAGGCCTCTGGCTTGTGCAAGAGTTCTTTCTTATATTCTGATGGTTTCTTTTCTATAGCATCTGTGCTGATTTGGGGTATGCAATATCTTTTTGAATCTCTGAGATTACAAATCAGCTTGTTTGTTTGTTTGTTTGTAATCTCTGCCTTTTCCCCTTGCTTATTGTTTCTGTTTCCTCCTGGGTTATTGTTTTTATCAGTTTCTTGCTTTCGTTTTGTAGTTTTCTGAAGATGTTTGATAATCCTTGGTGGCTCATTGATATTTCAAAATTTTTAATTTAGAATTTTTTAAAAGATTTTATTGTTTTGAGAGGTGAGAGAGAGAGAAGGGAGGCGGGCCCAGAGCAGTCTCCATAGTTGTACATCATTAGTTGTGACAGTTTCCTTCCATACAGGTGGATGTGGGGCTGTGCTGGGCAGGAACCGAACTGGGGGCCTCCTGCATGGGAAGCAAGAAACTTTGCCGCCAGAGTCATCCTGGTAGTTACCAGCTGCGCTGCTGTTCAGCATGTGGGCTTGCACGGGGCCGGGGCCAGGACGTGGCTGCAAGACAAATGCCCAACCTGTAGAGCTATCCCGGCATCCTCCAATTTAGAATTTTTAAATGGGACGCCGGAATAGCTCAACAGGTTGAGTGCTTGCCTTTCAACTGTGAGATTTGAGAATCGAATCTCAGCCCCGGCCAGTACAAACCCACATGCTGAACTGCGGCACAGCTAGTAACCTCCAGGATGGCGGCCAAGTTTCTCGCCTCCCATGTGAGAGACCCCAGCTCAGTTCCCATTCCAGTGGCCCAACATCCACTAGTGCATAATGAAACTATATCACAACAATGATGTACAACTCTGGAGACTGCTCTGGGCCCTCCCCCTTTCTCTTTCTCTAACAATAAAATTAATCCATTTGTTTTTTTTCCCCCCAAGAATTTTTAAAAAGCTCTGTATATATGGGCAGGTTCTGTCAACTGGCAATTTGCATAGGCTGAGCTGACGGCAGTCAGGTATTATGCTGGCAGAGCCAATCTAATGAACATTCGTTGAGATTCCCAGCTTCCATTCTCACTTTCCTCTTCCCCTCCTTATAGAATCCTGGCTCTGTTCCTTGTTATCCCATAAATTTCTTCCATGCAGCCCATGTGCTTCAGGGGAAACTCATTCCACCCCCAGCTCCAGTGTGGACCTATAAATATTTCCATGAACATAAATATGACTCCCCAAAGCCTTAAAAACTAATAATGATCCCTACTAAGTGTCGCTGGAGATAATATAATAAATGGGGAATTATATTAAAAACCATAAAACTTGCTACTTCTTTTCATATCTACATCTCCCCTGAAGTCCTACTCATCAAAGCAACTGCTCCTATTTTTCCCCTTGTCCCCTTACCTCAAAATTTCCTGCTCACTGGGGCTCTCCTTGTTTTCCTATCACGTCCAGAACTTTTCTTTCCTTCTCCAGACTGCTCTAAGATATTTCTTATGCAGAGAAACAACAAAGTATGCGCCTGTAAAGCAGAGGACAGGGGAAAGGGAAAGAGAAGGTAATGACAGTACTGTGATTTTTGTTTTTCTGGTATCTGCCACATGTATGTATGTGCATTTATATGAAAAGGATAGAAAAAGGGTGTGGATGGGTACAAACACACTCTTAATGGATAGGGAAGGGAAACTGAGGGTGAAATCAAAGGAGACTTTTCACTTGTTAATTTACAAACTTCCATGATTTTGAATCTTTTATAATAGAAAATAAATTCAAATACTGCTGGAAAAAAAAGTTTTGTTTTGTTTTTAAGATTTTATTGTTTGACAGGCACATGGACCAATGGAATAGAATTGAAAACCCAGAAATAAACCCACAAATTTATGGACAGATTATTTTTGATAAAGGATCGAAAAATATACTGTGGGGAAAAGAAAGCCTCTTTAGTAAATGGTGCTGGGAAAACTGGAAAACCACATGCAAAAGGCTGAAGGTGTACTGCGATCTCTCACCATATACCAAAATTAACTCAAAATGGATTAAAGACCTCCAAATAAGAAAGGAAACAATAAATCGCATAGAAGAAAACATTGGCACTAAACTTATGGACC
>PVKE010046784.1:0-12144 GCA_004027555.1 Craseonycteris thonglongyai | reverse complement strand
GAGATGGTTATTTTTTATATCAAAATTTTGTGTATAAGAAATAAGATTTTTACAAGAAAAGAAAAAAATTATGCTATGAAGTATAGACTTTAAAATGTGAGTTGTTTTATTAGGAAAACTTTTTATAAGGATATTTTACTTTGAAATTTAATTATGATTTGAGGACACAAATATTACAACTTAATT
The DNA here is from genome assembly GCA_004027555.1 of Craseonycteris thonglongyai. Taxonomy (NCBI): domain Eukaryota; kingdom Metazoa; phylum Chordata; class Mammalia; order Chiroptera; family Craseonycteridae; genus Craseonycteris; species Craseonycteris thonglongyai. Next base: position 11,958 of record PVKE010046784.1, on the reverse strand, counting down.
AGTTGGCTAGCATATAAAGCATGGTCAATGGAATGCAAAGAACTTATTGAGTTGGCGCTTTACTGTTTTTCTATATCAATGCAAAAGCTCTGTGAATAAGACCATTTAACTCATGTCGAGATTCAAGATGCCTGGGATGTTTTACTAGCTCTTCAAAATTTTGGAAGTAACTGTGTCTCAGTTGTGTTTATTCAGTTCATATTTACTGTGTGCTTGTTGTGGGTTTAATGTGTGGGTGTGGGTGTGGGTGTGTGTGTGTGTGTGTATATATATATATATAGTGTATATATATATATGTGTGTGTATATATATATATATATAATGTATATGCATATATATAATGCTAGGAACTAATACTGTATCTCTATATCTACTGTATTTATGTCTGTCTGTATCTATGTTTATATCTATATCTATATTTATGTATAATGCCAGGGACATGACCCAGTCTTGCCTTCAGTGAGCTCACAGTTTAGTAGAAAACATGTGAAAAAAAATTCAACTTTTATCTCACCACGTTTAACCTACTGCAACTCTTCAAAGTTGATATTATATCTTCATGATAAAATGAGAGACTTTGAGAGAATCTCTGAAGTTTCTTATGTCTCCGATCATCTACAACTGTATTTCTACTTGTTCCACCTCCTCTCAATCATTTTATCTTTACAATATTAGAGGGAATGGTACAAGTACGTTGGTTAACATATACTGACAACTCACAAGTTCAGATATTTATCAACTGAGCTCTATAGCTGATCATAAGAAATGAAATGTTAATTCAGAGAAGAAAACCACACCCAGTACATTGGCAGACATGGCCCATTGAGTAGGTTTAGGCCTTTTTAAATGCAGAATATTGGATCCCTGTCCCATCACTGCTCACCTCTATTGTTGAAATCCTTATCCTTGTTCGCCAGATGCATCTATATGGATATCATTTTGTTGCATTCCTAAACGCTGGTACCCAGTTAGTCACTCACAGTTTGAGTGTGTGTGTGTGATGCCTTCATTCCAACAGTAGAAAACATGACTCTTACTTTCCGCATCTTAGAGTCTTACTCCCTCATGTTTCAGTGTAATTTGGCATGCTTAAATGACTTGAAAATTAGTGTAATGATCATACAATTCCCTTTACCCAGATACTTCCCAAAGGGAGAACTAAAACAGCAGCTTCCAACTCCAGAAAGCAAACTGATCATATTGGCCTCAGATGTTTTAACATAAATATTTTTTCAAACAATACAGAGGGAATCTAAATGTTGTCTCATTAGGTAACCTCAGGAGGGCATGCTTCTCAGGATGTGGTATGACAAGGATGGGTTTCCACTGAGGTCTTTGTCACCTGTCATTGGGCTGGTGATAATTCTCTTATCAACAGCAGTGATAGTCAAGTGAGTAACTGAGTGAGTCATTTGCATTTGATTCTCAAATGGGATGCCCACTTGATAGGTACTGAGAACAAAAGTGTGACTATGAAGAAAAGAGGAGTAACTGGATGAATGGAAAAAAAACCCCAAAGAGCCAAGTAAGTTGCATTATTAATTTGCGGGGCCTCTGTGTATTGTGTTGTTTGGTTCCCTGAAATTGGGGTTGCTTTTCCTCGGCTTTGCAGAGGGCACTTGAAATCACACTGGTCTCTGCTATATCACAGCCTCCCTGCAAACACACCATTCACACAGGTTTTCTGGACCACTCCCAACGGTCTCACCACACTTCCTGTAAGTGGTAATCTCCCTGTTGTTGTATTTTGTACATAGGCATAGGCCTCAAATAGCTCCTGAAAAAAGATTAGGTTTTTGTTTCTCTCTGAATTATCCTAAGTTCTTCATAAAATACACTTGGGCCACTGAGTTCTTTTGGAGCCAGGTGCTGAGTCCTCCCTTCATAAATATAGTGCATTTCTGAAATGGATTTATTGCAGAGAAATATTTTACATAGGAAACCTTAGATGATTCATTTCGTTTAAAAATAAACTAGAAACTGTTATTTGCTTACTGATAGAAATTTTAAATACAAAATTTATACTTACAAACACTGGTAATTGTTCTCAATCATAATACACAGCATTTCTGCTTGAATGTAGTGTTTGGTTCAGTTATCCATCAATTCAAGTAGATGTAGGGCTGCTGTATTTAGTTTATTGATTCTTCATTGATTCATTACATGACTGTCCTTTGAACATAGCTAATGTCTAGGGAATTCTGATTAAAACAGTTTGGAGGGAAGCCAGGATGACTCAGCAAGTTAAGTGCTTGCTTTGCAGCCTGGAAGACTGAGGATCGAATCCCAGCCTCGGCCAGTGTGGACCCATATCCTGAACTGGGGTGAGCTTCCCACATGGGAGGCCTCCAGCCCAGGTCCTGCCCTGCACAACTCCCACCATTGGCAAAAACAGATGATGTATAACTATTAGAGACTGCTCTGGGCCGTCCCTCCTCTCTCTGTCTCTGTCAAAAACAATATAATAAAACAGTTTGGGGAATGGTGTGAGGGTAGGAGCATAATTATGAAGAAGGCAGTATTTCCTGATAGTATTTACATTATCATCTTTCCATTTTGGTCTAAAATTTGTAGAATAGACTGCATATAAATTTTCATATTATATTAAAATCAGACTACATATAATAATTTGTAAAACTCCCTCAAAAGATAGGTATTTACCTCACATTCCCAAAAAGTATATTCTTGACGGAATTAATTTTTAAAATAACATACAAATTGAGTTAATTAAAGAGAGAGATGGAGACAAACAGAGAGAGGGAAGAAAAATTAAATTTCTAGAAAGCTAGAAGTGAATATAGGAACAGTCTTTAGAGTGTCTATTTGTGTAACTATGGAATAGGGACTGGAGAACTCCTGTGACATCTGTCACAGGATCTAAATAAATTAGAGACATGATTAGATCTCCATGTCAATATGAATTTTTTATAGTGTGAGCTGGATTAGGAAAAAAATACTACTTAGAATGTTCTTATCATCATATTTCAAATATTTCAATATGTTATCACTTGTTCTTCTGTTTTTTGAGGTTATCGTATTTTGTTCTTTTCAAAGTTATTATACCCACTGTCATTTAATTTATCTTCACAAAGGATTCTGACGAAGAGACTAGACTAAAGTATGTGATGCAACATCATTTTCTTTTGACTTCTAGTCTCACTTTAATATTACCTAGTAATTTGTACTTCATCACACATATTTCTAATGGGGCCATTTCTGGTTGGCTCCAATGGCAAAGCTCACATTAGCCTTTCCATGAAGTTTAATGAGATTTTCCTCAAATCATACATTTTTGAATAGGAGGAGGTTTGGTAACAGGCTTAAATTACATGAATCTAGGTCTAGTGATAAGGTCTCTGATTTTAATTTAATTATGGAAGTTTCTCTTATAGTTGGGAAGATTGATTAGTTAGTTGGAGGACATGAGCAGGTTCAGTTCTGCCAGGAGGTAAAAGCAGCTGTGTTGTTTGATTTTAGAAATATTGAAGCATTCACTTATATGCAAAAAATATAGTTCATTGATGTAGCTTAAAACTTGTTTTTACATTAAAATACAACTGTTAAAATAGACATACTTTATCTGAAAGATTTAAGACACTAGCATGAGTTATTATAATTAACATTCTTAACACATATTTAAGGATCACCTAATCATAATGATAATGGCAGTAACTAAATTTTTCAGTTTGTGTCTGGCAGTGTGCAAAGCCACTAAATCAGTATTTCATTTACTTCTTACAACAACTTTCTAAGTGGTATTCCTTAAACTAATCACTGGAATACCAATTTTGAGCTGTGCTGAATGCTGGAAAAGCTACGTGAAGGCAATTAAATGTCCTTTTCTGGAGCTTCCATTCAAGAACAGGAAGATAGATAGACTGATGTAAAGGGTTATAATGGGTAGTGGTCTCATTTAACTTTTTCAAAGATCAAATTGACTGCTGTTAGGAAACTTATAGGGGATGGGGCAGAGTGGAAGCAGGGAGACTAGTTAGGAAACATTTGAGTGATCAGTAGATTATTTTAGCTGGAACTGGGAATCAGGCAAATGGAAGGGAAAGTGGAAAAATTCCTAAGTGTTGGATCTAAAGCCCATAGATTAGATAATAGATTGGATCTAAAGGGCAGGAAGAAGAGAAGATTTGAGGATAGATATTAATTAGATCTTTGGCTACAAAAAAAATTAGTAAATTGTGTAGTTGTTTAATGAAATGAGCATATGTAGGGGAAAATTGGTTTAATGGGAACAACCATTTTTTTTTAGCATTTTGAATTTAGGGTAATGACTGGACATACTATTAGAAGGGCTGTTCACATAGACAGTTTGGTATATATGACTAGAGGTCTGAGGACAATTCATGTCAGACGATAGAAATTTAGGAGTCACTTTCATATTGGTGACACCTAAAGACAATATAATTAGAAAAAAAAATGGCTGAGCTTTTGGACACCTCACATATAGAAGATGCAAAAATGATGGGGAAAACAAAACAAAACAAAAAACAAAGGAAAAAAAAGAAGAGAGAGAGACCTGATGTCACACAAGTCAAAGGGGAAGAGTGTTTCCAAAAGATGGGTGTTGTTAGCTATGTTATGTTGATGAAAAGTATAGTAAAATAATGACAGCAAAGTGACCTCTGTGAGAGGGGGCATGAAAATGGACAATGGAGAGGCTGCCTCCAGTGACATCAGGTTAAGTTTTGCTCTGAAATACAGCAAAGAATTAGACGGCAACTTTAAGAGCTGATAGATTTGAAGGAGTGTTTTATTGTTTGCTTATCTGTTTATTTTTGTTATTGTTTCCATTTTGAACATGAGCACTACCTCAATGTTTGGAAATAATGCCATTTTTATGGGAGCATCAATGATGCAGAAGAGAGAGTGGGAAATGGCAGGTGTTTAGTCCTTTGAGTAGGCAGGAAGGCAGAGGATTCCGCATTGAGTGAAGAGGAGCAGGTACTTCAGTCTTGGTAAAGATGAGCAAAGGCAGACAGAGTGGGTGTGGGTACAGTTATGTCAGTCATTTTGAATCTGGGAAACTGAGTTGTACGAGAAATGGTCATCACCAGACCATGAAGTCTTGGAGGAGCAAGTAGGAATCTGAAGACAGGGAAAAGGGTGAGAAATAGTTATTTCAGATTGTAGAACTGGGATCATAAAATACATGAAATTACACTTGCTGAGCAGTGTAGATTGACCATTTGAGATTTATTTGTTGTCATGAATTTACACTTGATCTTAGCCAAAAGGCCAAGAAGTGATTGTAGTTGTCATGAATCTTAAGTGAATCTAGCCAACACAGTTAGTTATATTTCTTTTCCTCCCCATGCTTGGTTGCTTGGCTGCTGGTCTCAGGTAAGCAGATAGTTGGGTTTTATTCTGTTTGGTGTTTATCTGGGGAGAAGGGTTGAAGTGAGTTAAGAGGTTTTACAAGGGAGTGATTCAAAGAAGACCCATGAAATCTAAACTATCTAAGTAAGAAAAGGAGGGCACTGAGGTAGGGGGTATGATTAACAGATAGGAAAAAGTGGTAAGGTCAGTGGGTTATATAAATTTTCTGTTTTACCAAAAAGAATACTGAAGCTTAGAGATGCTAGGTAAGGTACTCTAGTGCCGCACAGGGTGGAAGTGGCAGCACTGGGGTTGTACTTCATTTGGCCACAGTGCTTGCTATATTTATAGGGCCTTATGTGGGAAGGGATACAAATAAGAATTCAAAATAAGCTTTGCCTTTAAGTGGTTTAAGTTCTCAGTGGGATTGGTTTCCAGGCAGAAAGTAAGGTGTAGACTGGAAGCTAGGAGACAGGTTCATCCTTCCAGTGAACATCAGCACTATGTGTGGAAAACATAGAAGAAATTGGTGCAAATGCTGGGAAAGCAGAGTTAAAAAGGGGACTCAAAACAACACATTGCCCTGACTTCTCAGTTTTTCTTGAGTAAATCCACAAGTGATATTCTGTCCCTCACAATTATATATTTCTCCCTGAGGAGGCTAAATAATAAATAAATAAATAAATAAATAAATATATATATATATACACACACACACACACACACACACACACACACACACACACACACACATACATATATATGAACACACACACACACACATACCAGGAGAGGTGCAATTTGTTAAATAAACAAAGCTGACACTCCAAGAAACTATATTAAAGAATCTTAAATAGTTCTGGTATTTTCAAATGTTATTTTATTTTTTCCTCAATTCCAAGTTTTAGAATATATGTGTTATTAAAAGTTTGAAGAGGAAAAATTGAGATCACAGATAAAAGCTTTATCTCAGCCTTCAAAATTTGTTGGCAATAAAATAAAACCTCTAATTATTTAACAGCTGTCGTTTGGAACCATTAGGAAGTGTATGTTAGGTTCAGAAAAAATGCAATTCAGAATACTAAGCATACATTTTATTAGCATACATTGTAAATTTAAGTAATAAAACTAAACCTAATGGGCATAAATTAGATAAGAACAAATGTTGGCAGGTATTAATGCAACTATCTAAATAAGAGTATTATTTTAAGATATAGCTGCTTTAGCAACCAAACTATGTCATTAGACTTATCGTCCCCTGTATTCATTTTAGTTTAATCTCATTAAAAACCATACTATAGTACCTCATGCAATCTGAATATATAGTGTCAATAGCATTCAACATTGAAATATACTTATTTCATTTATTATGTTGCTATTTCACATAGAAAATGATAGTCACCATTAGCTTTACAAAGATGTTCAAAACATCACTCAGTCACTGGAAAAGTATCTATGTGCAATTGACAGAATCTAAGATCATCGTCTTCATGTATCCTAACATTTTGTAGAAAGTACTACACGTTTTGAATACAAAAGGATTTTTCAAATACATCCAAAAAGAATAATAGGTCAAAAATATAGAGTAACAATTTAGTATTTTCATAAAATTAATTTAAGATCCTATTACATATCTAATTTTAATGAAACTGGGGAATTGCTTGTGACTTCTACAAATAACTGTTCCAAGGTAAACAAAGAGAAATTCCTTTTTTTTTAATTTATTTTTGTGGTAACAGATTCTTCCTACCTAAAAATTTCTCATCATTTGGAGAAATCTGTTTCACAGACTATTTTGTATTTTATCTAAGAGACAGTAGCTATTAACTAGACATTGTATTTTTCCATGTATAAAATTGTTAGACCGAAAAGGGGGGTCATCTTATAAATGGTAGTAACTCATGTATTGATTTCTTAATGTTGAGTTAGAAAAGTAGGGGTCATCTTATACATGGGAGCATCTTATACACAGAAAAATATGGTAATTGTCTATTTTAGGTTTGCATGGATAAAGTTGAAGAGACACACAAAAGAGATGTATGTGTGAAGAAATAGCTTATATTGATTTTAAATAAAATTCATCTTTTGAAAATATAAAGCCAAAGGTAGCTTTGTATCTTTTATGCATGGATGAATCTAAATGTTGCAAAGAATATATGTGTGTATGTCTATGGCTGTAATATCAGCCTGTATTTCTCCAGAGAGGTAAGTTTGTATTTCAATTCCAAGTTGTTCTTGTTTTGTTTTGTTTGTACCTCTAGGAAAGAAAAAAAACACTGTATTGGTGTTTCATTTACATACTAATGTACCTAATTCTCTTGATGAAATCAACTATAATGGCGCTTAAAGGAAACATTGTCAGTTTAACAAAATACCCAAATGCTCTCTTAATTTGGAAGTTTCATTAGAACACATGCAATGCAGAATTTAAAGATTATTTCTGTTATAATCTTGGGCTAATCTTTTCATGTGTTTATTCATTTGTTTATTTAATTATGAATATTCCTTGAGTATCTTCAGCTCTGCCAGTTTAAGAAGCCTCTCTCTTGCTTCTCAGTCAGGAAACCTCCACACCTCCCTGAGCAGCAGCAGTGAGTGAGCATTTCTGACAAAAGACAGTACCTGAGACTGAATAGAGTCCCTGCTATTGTAGAAGAAATTTACTTTTGTCTACCATTGATAAAGGAAGCAGACGCTTGCTCCTTGCTTATTTTTAAGAGGTAGTTGAGACATCTTCTGATTATACATGTCTTGATATAGTTGAAGGTGTTCTGGGTTTATGGGATGCCAGGCCAATGAAACTGCTCATTGTCCTAGTGTCTGGGGACTAAAGCTGAGTGTGGCTGCATCATACTCAGGCTACCAGCTCCACTATGAGCTGAAGAGAAGTAGAAGGCCTGCAGTTGGAGTTCTCAGATTTTAAGGAGCATAGAACTTCCCTAAGCCAGGTACTTGTTGGAAATTCAGAACCCCTCCCTGCTGCCCCACCCTCTATCACATCAGCTTCTGATTCTGTAGGTTTCTTGTCAGGACACTTGTTTTCAAATGGCAGCCCACGTTATATAGAGGGCCGTTTAATCAAATCTAGTGAGATCAGTGGTTTTCAAACATTTTGAACATAATAAAATCCATTTACATTATATAATCAATTTAACCTGGCATTTTGCTATCACATACAAAGCCAAAGATGTGCAAAAGGCAAAATGCTGTCATTGATCTCTCTGGGAGGAAGGCAGTGATGTGATGGAGCCCATTTATACTGGCTAGCAAGAGTGGTTCTTAATTTGTTAAGGAATTTTTTGAGCCCGTTGTTAAACACAATTATTATTAAGAATTCAACTATATAAATTTACAGCTAAATGATATTTTTATAAGGTATCACTTCAAATCTGTCACTTCCGCATTATTTTACTACACTCTCCTATTATCTATGCCTTGAGGTCATACAGATCCTACCTAAATGGTGGAAATACTTTACAATGGTGTACTAGTGTGTATCTCTTCGCAACTCTGCCTTTAGATGTCCCCTTGGCTGCTTGGAATTGCCCATGTTGGATGTATTTACACCATGAAACTCAGCAAATGCTACAAATCAAGGCTTTTTCTCCCTGGCAGCTTGCTGTTAAACATTTATTAGTGTACCACTTTGATAAGGGTGAGTGCTGGGGGTAGCAGTTTCTTATTCTCTTTTTAAATCCCTCAGTGGACTCTGAAGTGCTTCAGGAAAATAAAATATACATAGTTAGAGAGAAAACACACTTACCTAGCTATATTACGGCTATGAATATGAAAAGGTAAGTCAAGAAGAAAGAATTAAGAGGAAAATCAAGTCGTTGACCATAAACACACACATTTTACAAATTTGGTCGTGAGACTAGGAGCCTTGACACTCTATTGATAATCCAAGGGAAAGCAGCTCTGGGTAGATCCAGGTAATGATTCTGCTACAAGACTATTTTATATCATCTATATCATATCATATATATATATCATATCTGCAATAGATTATGCATAATATATTTCTATATCAATATCTTAAACACCTTCCTTGCTTAATCTAGAAGCAGTCTATCCATCTTCAATGATTATGATGAATGATAAACACCTCTGTACCTTTTTGAAATACAGTTGACCATCTTGCATAATAAAACCACATTTAATATTTACTTTAGAAAATTTACGTATAGAAATTTTCCTATTTATTATCTATCACTACACTTTTGTCTTTAACATGAACATATAATTCAATATGCCTCCAAAGTAGAAAATTACACAGTGCCTTTAATAATATTTTTATTTAAATATAAATCATTTTATTAGTGATGGATTATTTCAGCCTTTTAAAAATAAAATAAGAATTTTTTAAGTTATTTAGGAAAAAAACAGTTTTTTAATGGGACTTTAATATCTAGTTTATGAAATAATGTATACTCAGTCTTGTGTCTGTCATTTCGGCATTAACTCATCAATGCATTATTTTGATTTGTTTATTCGATAGAATGATAATACACCCCTTTGTTTAACAATTTAGAAACTGTCATCCCTTAAGAGACCTTATCTTTAAATAACCTTGAATTTAAATCATTGAACTAAACCATTTGAATGCAGTTTATGATAAGCTAAATAGATCAATATGTACTTTACCCCCCACCCCCTTACTTTAAATTAGACATAAAGGGAACAAATGCTTGCTTTCAAACTCTTCACTTAAAAGTTGCAAAATACTTTAAAATTCTGTATATGGTGAGTCAGTTTAGAACACCAGATGAAAAGTTTGTTTCAGGCAATCATTTGCATGGCTTCTCTTTATAATTGATAGTAAATACCTTGATTTGTAGAAATATGTGCACATGTGGCATCATGTAGTTTGAGGTTCAGTTTCCTTGAGGTTGATTGTAGACATATAGACTTGCCTATTATATTCTTGAATGAAATGAGTGTGCCTTTATCTGAGGGTATTTTCTATAATCCTAGCTTTGATTTTACAACTGATTTTTTTTCTACATATGGAGAAGGACGTGAACATCAGTAACTTTACTATGGGATACAAATTGACAGAGTGGCACACAGGACTCAGATGATATCAATAAGAAAATATACTTATTCTCTGGCATGTGGGTCTTGGGAGAAACTGACATAGATGTGAAGTGATATACTTTGGCCAAAGAAAGAAATGTCTGTCATTCTGTCATATCATATTTTATTCAAACTAAGTATGTAAACACTTTTGGTATGATACTGTTTTGGGGAATTATACTTCTGAATATGTTTTTAGCTCTTTACAGAAGTCATAAACAAATATATATTGCATAAAATGCTACTTGTCATAATAAGCATATGATAAAAGAAATTTATACTTCAACTATCAATATCTGGGAAATGGACTGTAAGTGGATATGCAGTTCATTCTATCTTCATCTAATGCCAACAATCAACTAGTCTTTTCCTGGCCCTGTGGAGTATTGTGACTAATGATATAACTGGTCAGAGGAGGCTGTTTTCTATAATGAACTTCAGCCTTATTTCAGTTCTGAATTTTATATTTGATGGGCTGTTTTCACCACAGCAAATAATATTTATGTATTCACTAGATACAAACTTGTAAATATTTGAATTATACACATATTCTATGCAATCCTGAAGTTATTACTTGTACTTTTCAGTATTAACAATTTTAGTTCATTTCTCTTTCACTAAATCTGTAGTCTCCTTCATTGTAAATAAAACAACAGCAACAACAAAAACCAAAATCACCAAGAATTTATTTTGAACATATAATCTTAATTTTATTGACTCAAAAAATAGATCCTGGGGGGAAGCAGGGATGACTCAGTGGGTTAAGGACTAACTTTGCAGTGCTGGGGACCCAGGATCGAATCCCGGCCCAGCCCGTGCTGACCCATGTGCTGAACTGGGGAGTGCCCCCAGTTCAGTTCTCTCTCTGTCTTTGTATCTCTCTCTCTCTCTCTCTCTCTCAAAAACAATAAAAAATTTTAAAAATTAAAGAAAAATTAAAAAAATAGATCCTGGGAATCCGGGATGGCTCAGTGGGTTGGGCGCTCACTTTGCAGCCCCGGGGACCGAGGATTGAATCCCGGTCCTGCTCCGTGTGGACCCATATGCTGAGCTGGGGAGTGCCCCCAGTTCAGTTCTCACTGATGCGAGACCCCGGCCCAGTTCCTGCCCTGTGCAGCCCCACACCCACCTGTGGAATGAAACTATGTGGAAAAACCAATGATGTGCAACTATGGAGACTGTTCTGGGCCCTCCCCCCTCTCTCTTTCTCTGACACTGTATCTCTCTGTCAAAAACAATAAATAAATCTTAAAAAAAAAAAAAAAAAGGTCCTGAAGGGTTCCTAAAAGCCTGGTTGTTCAATCATTCGTTTGGTGTGTGTGATAACAAGTCGATCACGGTCGACCGGTCGATCACGAGGCCAATTTTGGTCGATCGTTGATCGCTCGCAATGTCTGGGGTGGAATTCCGCGTATCGTGGACTTTGAAGCGATTGTAGAAGACAAAACTTTCTAGCAATAGTTTAATGCATTCTGGGAATTTGCCAAGGTCATAAATTCCTAGAATTCTGACAGCCTGACACTGTGATCTCCGCCCACCCAGACAATACAT
>PVKE010046783.1:0-12255 GCA_004027555.1 Craseonycteris thonglongyai | reverse complement strand
AGAGAGATACAGAGACAGAGACAGAGAGAGAACTGAACTGGGGGAGCTCCCAGTTCAGCATATGGGTCTGCACAGGCCAGGGTTCCATCCCTGGTCCCCAGGGTCCCCACGCTGCAAAGTGAGTGCCTGAGCCATCCCGGCTTCCCCATATTTAACACTTTTTTGTGTGATAAAATCATTACTTTAGGGTTTAGGATAATCTCCACCCTAGTATAAATATTCACTTATATATTCTTCTACCATTTGAAAAGTGATTTTCTGTTTTTACAATTATAGAATTAAAGTTATTTGGATTATTTTTAAGTGTGTAGTATCAGGTAAAGATATAATTTGGTTTCTTTTTTCAAGAGACAAAATTTCCATAGCAACATCTTTCTATGCAATGTTTCTTAAAGCAGAGTCCGGAAAGAGTGACATGCTAATCAAGTCAGATGTTAGATGTAGAGTGTGTTTGGGGTTAGGGAAGAATTAGGAGGGTTGTGTTGCGGTTCTTCGTTGGGTGGTGCTAAGTCGATGAAACATTTGAGTGGATGACAAACCATTCCTGGTGGCCTACCCCGCTCTTTCTGGTCTGCGATACCTCAGGCCTTTGTTGTCTCTGGAATCTGGCAGATAAATTCATGGTATTACCCAGGGGTGTCCAACGTTTTGGCTTCCCTGGGCCACAAGGGAACAAGAATTGTCTTGGGCCACACATAAAATTCACCAACACTAACAGTAGCTGATGAGGTTAAAAAACCCCAAAAACTCATGTTTTAAGAAGTCATGTTGAGCCTCATTCAAAGTTACTTTGGGCTGCAGATTAGACATGTCTGGTATAAGGTGCATGGAAATAACCATTTCATCTTCTGGACCTCCAATTCCCAACCCCAAACCACTGGCCCCCAGACTATCCCCTCTCCCTCATATTCACTCAGCTGAGGGAAAAAGGAGGCACATGTTGTAAGGTTTGCAAAAGCAGGACTGCACCGAGTACTGGGTTAGCAATCAAGTTTATTAGAAACAACGGAAAACACGCCCAAGCTGACTCTGAAAGATGGCATCAGTGACTTCTGGGGGTTGGGAGAGCATTTTTATAGGGGGGTATCAGAAGACCCAGAAAAGGAGAAGCCGGGATGGCTCAGTGGGTTAAGCGCTCACTTTGCAGTGCCGGGGACCGGGGATTGAATCCTGGCCCCGGCCCGTGCGGAACCATATGCTGAACTGGGAGCTCCCCCAGTTCAGTTATCTCTCTGTCTCTGTCTCTGTATCTCTCTCTCTCTCTCTCTGTCAAAAAACAATAAAAATAAAAAAAAAATAAAAAAAAATAAAAGACCCAGAAAGGGGAATGGGGGAGTATCAGAAAGTACCAGCATCTGGGTTGGGCTTGTTTCAGGGATAATGTGACCCCAAGTCCCAGCTGCCTCAGGGTGGGGCGGAAAGTCCCTGCAGGCTTTAGCGATGGAAAATCTCTTCAGGGAGGTACCTGGGGCGGCTGCTTTGTCCTCATGTTGATTTTTTTTCCTCTTCCCACCCTCACGCCCTTTAGCTCTAACATATGTAAAATCAAGCTCTTCTGAAGGGAAAATAGAGCCAAGATTGAAATTCTAGGCAAAAGCAGTAGGAAATCTGGGATAAGCTTTCTTTACATGAGTTAGAATTGAGAAAGTATCTGGGTATAAAAACGGAAATGGTGCCTAAAGAATTTCATTGGAGAAAAGTGAGTTACATAGTCACTTTCCGAAAGGTGAGTTTCCTTTTATACGTATCTATCGTCTCAGTTGGGTGGCCTCAGCGAAATATGTAGAGCCATGCAATCCTCTTATTTTGTAGATGTTTCTTTTTTTTTTTTTTTTAAATATATTTTTATTTATTTATTTATTTTGACAGAGGAAAGAGAGAGAGAGAGATACAGAGACAGAGAGAGAACTGAACTAGGGGAGCTCCCAGTTCAGCATATGGTTCCGCACGGGCCAGGGCCGGGATTCGATCCCTGGTCCCCGGCACTGCAAAGTGAGCGCTCAACCCACTGAGCCATCCCGGCTTCCCAGATGTTTCTTTTTGTTTAAAAGGGTGTTTTACTTAAAACTGTTTATTGTTAGAATTCCTGGTCCAGCAATCAAACAAGGTATGGCTTGCTTTTCTCGGACTCCCTTTTAACCTCTTTGCTGGTTTTCAATGGCATAACATTAAAATGAGTTGAAGTTATTTTGGGATGTCCCCGGAGATAACCAAGAACTCTGGGGTGTATCAGAACCAGGCCTGTGAATGGCTGAAAGGCTGTGTCTTTGACCTGTTCAAGGACCGCCCATTTCTAAATCCGAACTTCAGTTTGATAGACCAGCTAAGAAAGAAGATTGGATCAAGATCCCTAAATTTCTTGGATGGTCTCTTTCCCCCATGATTTGCAGGTACCCATAGGCAATGGGAAGCAGAGTAAGACGTTCGGGGCCCACAGGTCTGCCTTCCAAAGTCCCCGCGGGAAGAACATATGTGGAGTCCGCAGAGAGCGTGCTGACCTCGGGGACTTTTTAGAACCACACAGTGGGGGGGGTCTTTGCGGGGACGGTAGCCTCGCCCTCCCGGCTCGAACTTGCACGCGTTGGTGCGTCGTTGACAATGGGCGGCCCTGTCCTTTTCTGAGGTCCCGTCCGTGCATGTACAGAACGAGGACATGGGCCCGGCCCTGCCATTCCTTTTTTTTTTGGTATTTTTTGAGGATGGGCTGGAAAGCGAGCAAAGCCCTGTCGCCGGTGCGGTAACGTGCACCTTCCCGTGGGCTGGGCGCGCGCGCGCCGGCGGGACCCGGGAGGCCCGCGGCCCGCACCCCGCGGCCGCGCGGAACAATGCGGGGCCGGGACTTTGTGCGCCCGCTCCGCGCCCGCGCGCCGGCACGTACGTCGCTTCCACGTGTGCGGCTGCGAGGTGCCCGTGCGGCTCCGGGAAGAATATGCTGGAACCGCAGGACGGAGGGAAGGTGGGTGTGTGTGGGTGTGTGTGGGGGGGCGCGCACGGCGCCGGCCGCCGGGAGGGGAGCCCGCGCCCGGCGAGAGCGCACGGCGCGGCCGGCCGCACAATAAAGTCCGGGGGCGGGCGCAGCGGAGGAGGCCGCCCTGGGAGCGGCGCCGGCCTCGCAGGACGCAGACTGCCCCGCGGTGGCGGCGGCGGCGGCGCGCGCGCGGCTTCCCGCCCGGCACCCCTCCCGGCCCGCCGCTCGGCGCCGAGACCCCGTAAGTGCGGGCGGCGGCGGGCGCCCCCTCCTCCCGGTGCTGCCGCCCGCGGCCCCCGCACCGCCGTGGCTGCCTGGCCAGCGCCCGCGCGCGCGGCGGTGCTGCGGCTGTAAACATGGCGCCCCGAAGCGCGCGCGCCGGGCCGACGCCGGGGAGACGCCGGGGCGCGGGCGGCGGGCCGCGGGGGAGACGCCGGGGCGGGGGCGCGGGCCCGCGCGGAGCCCGGGGAGAGGGGCGGCGGGGCGAGCCGCGAGTCTGGGCTCGCGGAGGCGGCGGCGCGGCAGGCGGAGGTCGGCGCCCAGGCCTGGAGGAGGCGGCGGCCCGGAGCCGAACGGTGGGAAGGGCGCAAGGGCCGGGCGGGGCGCGGGGCTCGTGTGGAGCCGGGCCCGGCGGCAGCCTGTCGGGCATCCGCGCGGCCTTGACCGCTGCTCGCCCTCTTCTCGAACGCCCGGAGGCGCCCGCGGAGCCTCGTGCGCTGCAGCCCCGGGCCTGAGGGGGGTCGCGCCGGCGGCCCCGCTGCTTCGGTGAGGCCCGGACTGGGAGGCCGGCGCGGAGCCCCGCGCAGGGGCCTGCTCGGGCTGGGAAGCCGGGGTGTCGCGTGAGCGCCGCCCGCGAGGCCGGGCCTTCCGCGCCGGGGGCCAGGCC
Source organism: Craseonycteris thonglongyai (assembly GCA_004027555.1). Lineage (NCBI taxonomy): Eukaryota > Metazoa > Chordata > Mammalia > Chiroptera > Craseonycteridae > Craseonycteris > Craseonycteris thonglongyai. Next base: position 8,401 of record PVKE010046783.1, on the reverse strand, counting down.
TCGAGGCCCGCCGGGACGCGCGGCCCTGTGAGTGCGGAGGGCGGGAGGGGTCGTTTGGTATCGCGGCCGAGGCCGGGCCGTCGACCCCCAAGGACCCACGCGGCGCTCGGTCCCGAGTCCCCCCAGAGCTGGGAACCCGCGGCGGCGCAACCTTCGCGGCCCTCGGGGCTGCTCGGCCGTGGCTCCTGGGGCGGCCCGGGGACCCCAGCGTCCACGTGCAAGGCCCCTCACGCCTCTCTCGTGGACCAGCTGTGGACGCTTTACGGTGTGGCCATGGTGCGGGCGTGTGCGTGGCGCTGCGCGGTGTTATGCACGATGCGCCGGGCATGGTGCTCGGTGTGCCCAAGGTGTACCCTCTTGTAGATGGTATGGGCATGGTGCCCGATGTGCACGTGGTACCTGTGTTACCTTCGGTGTGCGCGTGATGCCCGCAGACCACGCTGCCAGGTGTTATGTGGTGTCTTGAGTGGTTCCAGGTGTGGGTACGTGACACCGGCGTCTAAGGTACCCGGTCCTCGCGTGTATGGGGTGTGTGTGAGAGCTCAAAGCAGGTGTTTGGGTAGCCTGTTCAAGGATGGGGGTACCTGAAGGGGTTGGAAGGGCCCGTCAGACTGAGGTTTATAGGCCCTGAGCCCTGTGGCCTGCCTCACCCAGGTGTTCTGCATCCTCCTGTAAGCCATGCTCATAGAGGCAAGAGCCTGCTTAAAAATAGTCTGTTGAAAGGTCGAAAGTAAGACCATTTACTTTCTTTTAAACTGAGAACTGTAGTTGCAGTGTAGTTATTATGGGATGCATAACCATTTCGGGTTTTTGGATCATTGATTCTAATGGTTGGAAGTTATCAGGGAGATAGTCTTGTTTGTACTTTAAAAGTTTGAGTGTTTTCTGGTTAGCAAGGTCACCTTTGATTTTTCTGAATTCTAACTTGTACAAGCAGGAGATACATGAATTTTGTACAGGTGTGTGATATTCTTTGTCTTTGGCTAACTGGTGCTGGTTACATTCATTATTTTGGAGAGAACTCCTTATAAGATGGCCCGGCCGGAGAATCAAAGATTAGAAAATACAGAATGTGATTTTGACAAAATAAAGTATTTTTCTTAGCTCTACCAGTGGTTAACAGGATTTATGGCTTCTACATGGTATTTTTGACCATAGATGTTTTTCATGTGAAAACCCAATCTCCCTTTCACATTCTGTTAATTGGGTGATTTATTTTTGCAGTTACTTGTTACAAGGTGTTTAAATAAACATGCAAGTGCTTCTAGCTTTACAAAGAAAAATCAGAATGTTAAAATTCAGCTCCTTTGTTCATACCAAATATTTCTAGGATATCATGTTGGTACTTTGAGAGAATGTCATCTTTCGTGTTTCTGTGAATGCACATGTGTTTATTTGAACTCTCACCCTTTTGTAACTCTATCCCCTTTCCCTTTAAGGGTTGTTGAGGTAGTGTATAGTAGAAACATTTATACCCTTTGGTATACCTTAATCGAGACTAACTGAAGCTAATTAAGAATTTTAACATGTGTGGTGGAAATAACAAGTGCTGTCCTAATATTGCTTAGAGCCCTAAACCTCTGGTATCAAATTTTCCTTACCCACTGGTAGCATCCTTTAATTGAATTCTTTGTGGAAAACAAGATGTAAGCCAGGGGTGTCTGACCTTTTGGCTTCCCTGGGCCACATTGGAAGAAGAATTGTCTTGGGCCACACATGAAATACACTAAAATTAATGGTAGCTGATAAACTTGGAAAAAAAAAAATCACAAAAAATTGCATAGTATTTTAAGACAGTTTTTGGTTTTGTGTTGGTCCACATTCAGAGCTGTCCTGGGTTGTGGGTTGGACAGCTTGACAAAAGCAGAGAGGATGTGTCTAGAAAAAAAATTGGACAGTCAGACTTAGGATAGTTAAAAACTGTTCACTGTTTGGAAACCTTAACTTGGACTTTACATGATTTTTTTTTTTTTTTTACCAGGCTGATTTGATTTTTTGTCACTAGATTAGAGAGGTGGAATAGCAAAATGACTAGGAGACCAGATAGTTTGGGTCTGAATCTCACCTCTGTCATCTGTGATGTCAAAGTGATCTTGGACGAGTTACTTACACTTTCATTCCTTGCCTCAGTTTCTTTATCAGAAAAACAAGGATAATAGTAACTGTTCTGTAGGGTTAATTGACTCATAAATGACTATTAGACTAATTCACTGAGTCAAATTCAGTGTGAATAGTAATTACCCTAACTAGTGTAGAAAGGTGTGAAGCTCTGAAATTACAGAACATGCTCACATATTTGGTGTCGTACTAATTTGACTAATAGCATACCTCTGAATCTCTTATTGCAGAAGGTTGACAAATAAGCATTTATTGGACCTCATTTACTTGAAGCAGTTTTAACACATTAAGCGCCATGTCCACACCTGTGACTGACACTGAACTTTCCGTTTGGACCGCGTCCGTCACACCGTCCGTCACCGGTGACCAACAGTATACTTTTCGTGCAGGCTGCAGTATTGTATGTTAACTGACGATATAAAGTAAAAAAAAAACTACATTCTATTAATAAATTTTAAATAATTTCAAAGTGATATCCTCAAACAATGTATTAGGCACAAACAGTTCATAACAGCACTCTACTGTTACACATGACTTTGCAATTCAAATCTTCCATCCTAAAGCCAGACGGACAGGTGAAAGGTATAATCCTTGGTTGATCACCTCTTGGATTATGCCATTCTTCACAATTTTCATCCTCTTCATCTAATGATGAAAAGATAATTACATCGATTTTTTTTCTAGGAAAAATAATTTCACTAGAACCACTTTCACGCTCCTACTGACATTCTCATGTTCACGGGTAAAGAAAAATCTTTCTCTGCACTGGAACAAGAATCGCAGGCAACTGACTGATTATAAAGCATTTCTAAAATAATACATTGTACGAATTGTGGTAAATAATAAATATTCACACAGTGAATATATTCTATATATAAACATTCAGCCTTATTGCAACCTAAACAGATCTCCTGTCGCCAGCATTTCGGTGAAATCTGATATAACGGGCCAAGCGGTAAGCAAGACAAAATAGCCTGGGTGCTTAATGTGTTAAGGATCTCTGTATCATTACTTAAAAAAAAAAATTTTTTTTTTTTGTGGTAAAATATACATAATATAAAATGTATCATTGTAACCATTTTTTAAGTGTATATAGTTCAGTGATATTAAGTACATTGACAGCATTGTGTAAACATTACCACCATCCATCACCATAGCTCTTTTCATCTTGTAAAACAACCGCTGTATCCATTAAACTTAACTCCCCACCTGTCCCCTCCACCTCATTCCTTGGAGTTCTGCCTATCAGTACTTCTTAATATTTGATGAAGAACAAAGGTAATTGAAGTACATAGCGTGAGCATTCTTATTTTAACGATCAGTTTTAAATTAATGTTTTTTGTCTTTGCCCACATCTGTCATCCTGTCTGTAACTGTTTCAGGCTGTGTTATGTTTTCTGTTTGCTTGAAGGAGGTAGACTTTCGAAATAAAAACTGCTTGGCGCCTCTTCATTTGATCAGTGTGGGACTAATTCCTTTCCAACATTTTTACAAGGAATTTTGACAAGAAGTAAAGAAATAATGATTTGAGTTTGATTTCTATCCATGTCTCTTGCGTGATAGCTTCCAGTTACTTCCTTGCAATGGCAATGACAATTTTGCAAAACAGTTTAATCTGCTTTGATGCAGTGATTTTGTGAAGATTTTTAGTGATCAGAACTTTCTCCACATCATCATACGTGTGTCCTTTGGTCTTGATTTTAGAAATGTTTTGTTATCACAAGTTTAGTATACAATTGAGTACCATGATGATAAATATGTATTCCATATTGTATGTTTACCATGTTTCAGATCGTGTGCAAAGTTCTTTACACACATGATCTCACTTTTAAAAATCTTACACAGGATTATCTTAAAAACATAGTCTTCATTTTAATTATGGAGGATTCCCACCTCATTGTGCCATATACTCCTGTCCCAGCACACACACACTCTAATGACAAGTGAATGAAGTAGGAGTTTTGTGAGAGAATGTGATGCCATAACAAAATCCTTGTAAAAGAAGGTAAAATGATAAAAATGAAGATAATGGGAGATAAAAATCAAAATCTAAATACCCAGTTGTAACTAATATTTTAAACATAGATACTGTCTTAAAGATCTGTGTGTGTGTGTGTTTGCTATTACTGATTTTCAACTTTAAAACTTTAGTTTGTATTGTAAAAATGTGCAATATTTAATATCAAAATTACTTACAAATGCAAAGTCTAAAAAATAAAAATATTTATTTGGAAATTAAAAAATATATGTCCCTTTATGTGTTTAGTAGAGAAATTTAGCAAATTGTTAGATAAGTTTTACAAATACAATTTAGATGGAGCTAGTAAACATTTAGACATTTAGTAAATCTTTCATTCTATCTTAAGGTGTATTTTCTATTCAGTAAATAAACCACTGAATGTTTGCCTAACTTTATGTGAAATGAAAGAAATGATGAAAGTAATGGAATACTGTTATATGACCATTTTTGGGGGATCATGTTGATTTTTATCTATTCTTCAGTGATGAGAGCAATATATTTAGCAGATCACATTATGTGCTTTTACAGATTATTTGGAAATGTGTGTTGAAAATTTGTGCACAATGTTTTATTGATAAACTGATTTAATATTTAAGTAAAGGAGATAGTTTTGTTTTAAATAAATGCTTCTATAGTTCAAGTAACTCCATAATCTTTCATAAGATCACATTAAAATACTGTGTTTTTATTACAGTGGGAAGAATATATTTTAATATCTTGAGTTTATTCATTAACCATTGTTATTGAAACTTTACTATGTACTAGACTCTTGCTAGGAAACAATTACTGAAGCAAGTGTAGTAATATGTAACAGAAGTAAGTACAGGTGTGTGAGTTAAGTTACATTGTATTTGAGCTAAGTTTACTTTTGAGATCTTAACACTGATGGTCTCAAATTCATTCAGAATGTAATGTGATGATTTTACTATTAACTACCTGATAATTTTAAAAAACAGCTTTGTTATGATTAGTAATTTTTATGTTTTCCAGATTTTCTGAACATTTTTAAGTGCAAGGTAGACCCACTTAAATTTTTAAATACTGTATTTCTCTCCTAGTTTGATCTACTTGTATGCTCAGTAAATTTAAAATATAATTTGAAGAAGGTAGATTCTTTCCTAGTTAAGATGAATCATGTAACACTAAACAAAGATATATACAGATATTTTTAAGTGGATTTGTATTGAGATTCAGAGACCTCATAATTGGGATTAAAAATGCTTTTTTTTAAATCAGGAAGATACTGTGGTTTATTGCGATTCATACATTTTAATTTGATTATATATGCAAATTAGGTCCCTTTAGACGCCTACTTTGTAAGCAGTTTTTAGAAAGCTGGGCTTCATCATAAACATACTGCTTGTGGCAGCACCGCCTTTTAAATAATGGTACTTACTGAGCACATAACACACTAAGCAGTTTACATACTCCATTTAGTCATCACAGAGGCATGAGGGAAGTGGTATTACATACAGCATATGATAAATTCCAATATTATAATTGTAAGTGTTCCAAAACTTATTCTAAGAACAGACTTAGGGGGAAGCTGGGATGGCTCAGCGGGTGAAGAGCTCGCTTTACAGCCCCAGGGACCCAGGATTGAATCCCGGCTCCGGCCCATGTGGACCCATATGCTGAACTGGGGTGTGCCCCTGGTCAATTCTTGCCGGGGCCTTATGTGGGAGGTTTACTTCCCAGTTCCTGCCCTGCACAGCCCCATGCCCACCTGTGGAGTGAAACTATATGGAAAACTAATGCTGTCAACTATGGAGACTGCTCTGGGCCCTCCCCTTTCTCTCTGTCTCTCTCTCTCTCTGTCAAAAACAATAAAAATAAATTTTTAGAACAGACTTAGGAGGGTGCAGTTACCAGTGCCTGAGGTCACACAATATATGGACAAGTGGTTATTTGAATTCAAGTGTATGTTCTGTCTGCCTGAAACCCACAAAGTCCTTGTGTCTTTGTACTGATGCACCTTCATCTCCCAAATGTACAAATCTGCCAAAACCTGGGATAATAAAGGAATGTGAAACTAAGCTGACTCTAGAAAAAGTAGGAGGAAAGAAAAGGAATATTTAAAAAAACTCCTGATAATCAGAATGGTCCAACATAAATTTCTGGCTAATTCCAGTTTCACTGGTAATCTAAGAACAAGTATCTGCAATTGGCTCATTTTCTTCCGTCACCATTGTGAAAGCTCATGTTATGAAGATACTTGCTCACAGGGTGGGAGGGAGTGGCCTACAACTTAATTTTAATACTTATGTATAAAAATGTTTGAGAATGTGGGAATTAACTCCTCACGAGAGTGCCCTTGCTGTGTAAGGAGGGGTAGCCTTCATGCTCTCTGCTGGATAAGTTCAGTCTGGATTGAAATAGCTAATTTCTTGAAGATCTCTGGGTGTGAAGGCTTCCGAGTTTAGTAGGTATTTACTGTCATCTAAAATAGTGTTATGAGAAGCATACAGTGAGGAAAGATAGATTACTGAGTTAGCATTCTCAGATTCAGATCATCCTGGTATCCATCAGTGGGGGTGTTCAGTGAAATATTAAATACAGCTTTATTAAATTTAATAGCGATGGGAAGATTAAAAGAAATTTTTTTAATGAAAGCTAAGCATGGGGAAATCTCTGATGGGGAAATTATCTCAACTTGAAAGCCATTATGAACTTTTTAGGTGTGTTTTTTTGTTTGTTTTTTGTTTATTTTTTGTAGATTTATCTGCCTGTTGATTGTTCTCTCTCAAAACTGCATCTGAGAAATGCTGTTTGGGAGATTGTCCTTAATTTTCAAGTGATTTTTGACATGGAGCCCTTGAATTAATATATATACCTAGTTTATTCAGTTATTAAGGATAAATAAGCAAGACTAATTTTGGGGGGATTTTCATTAATAACATTTAAAAGATTTTGGGGGCATTTTGTTCAACATTAAGAAATTTTGGGGGAAGCTGGGATGGCTCACTGGGTTAAGTGCTCACTTTGCAGCCCCGGCGACAGGATTGAATCCTGGCCCTGGCCCGTGCAGATCCATATGCTGAACTGGGGGGTGCCCTCAGTTTGGTTTTCAGTGGGGTGAGACCCCGGGCCCAGTTCCTGCCCTGTGCAGCCCCGCACCCACCTGTGGAATGAAACTATGTGGAAAAACCAATGATGGGCAACTATGGAGACTGTTCTTGGCCTTCCCCCTTCTCTCTATCTCTGTCAAAAACAATAAAAATAAATCTTAAGAAAATTTTTTTTTACAGCATGGAGGTTATAAAGTTTAAGGTGATTGATTTTTTTTTTAATGTACTTATAATTTAACATTTACATTTAAAAACATTTAGTATTATGTAATGTCAAAAATACCTCATGTTTTATTTTGAAGTAGTGGACTTATTTTCTTGTTCTGAATATATATTCTACACACACAATTTTAAGAAGCCTCTCACTTCTGATCAGTATTCATGTTGGATTGTTTCAAATAAGAAGCTTCCATTTGGATAATTTGAGAGTTAAATTTTACTTTCTTAGTATTATTAATAAGCCTAATACTAGTCTGTTACTTCCAAGTGAATTATAAGCTGAACAAACACCAATCAGTTTAAAGTTAGACTTTCTTGGTTCATTTGAATATTTTAAACAAATGCTAATGTTTATACTACTAAGTAAGCCTTATCTGCAAAAGTATTTGGATCTTATTCTTTCAAGTAAATTCTTTGGGGTTCCAGCTGACACATTAAGGAACCAGTAGTGGGCCTGGGTGCACTCTTCACAGCACACTGGTTCTCAATCATGACTGAGAAACTGAAGTTTGTTTTTTTAACAAAAATGTTAAATTGGAATGTCTGGAGATGGATCTGAGCTCTCTTTTTAAATGTTTTTTTTTTAACTTTTCAGGTTTCAAATTATTTTTTAAGACAGTCATATATATATGTATGATGTATGTGTGTGTGTGTATGTATGTATATGTATATATATATATATGCCTCCTTTAAATATTTTTGAAATGGTTTATAAAAAGTGTTCCCTGTGACCTTTAGCTCTGTGTCTCAGAAATTGTCTTTGGAGAGTAGTAGTTATGAAGTTTCTTAAAGAGTATTGACAGCCTGAAAAATAAATGAGTCCCAGAAGGAAGCCTCAGGCCCTTTCTGGTTCCTCTTAAAATGCTTTCTGTGCTATTGCTCTGATGTGGGTCGGGAAGGTGGATATCTAAGATAGGAGGGTTGGTTGGTGTTTCCTACTGGTTCTGCATCATGTCAGAGATGAGTGACTCAGTAG
>PVKE010046782.1:0-12146 GCA_004027555.1 Craseonycteris thonglongyai | reverse complement strand
CACCGACATAATCTCACGCTTGTTAGAATATTCCTCAAACAAACAATCGGCAGCAGTCAGAAATGCTTCTTTGAACAATTCACCATCCTGGAAAGGTTTTTTCTTCTTTGCGAGCATGTGAGAAATTTTGAAAGAAGCAATGGTTGCCTTTTTAGATTTTTCCACATGTCTAGTGAAAACAGTCTGTTGAGTAGTTAAATTTTATTTTAGTTGATTTATTTTTTTCTTTCTTACTTCAGATTTAAGTGGATAATTTGTATCCAAAGTGGTATGACTTGTCTGAAAGTGATGTCCAACATTATGTTTTTTTGGCACTGCAATACTACTGCCACACAACAGGCAAATGCATTTACCTTTTAAATTAATGAAACAATATGATTCCTCTCAGTCTGTGTTAAAATTATAGGTTCGTTTTCTCTTATTTGGTCCACTCATTTTAGGACTAAAAAAATAAAAATAAAATAGTTATAGAACTACAATATCATATCCAATTGCCACCATAATAATAGATTACCTACCTCGCTTTTAGTTCATTTAAAATCGAATATATCAAACACTGTGATCCTAGCTAACTGTCATGACCCGATCAGTCCAGCAACCACAATCAAAATGGCAACTTCACGTCTCCCGGTTGGGTGGAGGAGAGTTTAAAGAGTGCAGCGGCTAAACAAGACTCAACATTTACAAAGGCGAAAGCTAGGGAAAAACTTATACATACGATATCGCAAACATACCAATGAATATAATAAACCTGTGTAGATACTCAAACAATATTTTAAAATTCTAACAAATGTATAAAAATAAATTATAGTTTTACTTAGTGTTTATGAAAAACTTCTGATGCAGTCAAATAATGGCGGGCGCACACAAATCGGGCCATGGGCGCCATGGCGCCCGCAGGCACGGGGTTGGGAATCCCTGCCCTATAGTTTCTAGTCACTGGGTTCAACTGCTGTGTTTGCCTCGCAGGAACTGTGTCTTCACTACTCAGGGCTGTAAATATTCTGCTCTTTAATTTGACACTGCTACAGTTTTGGGGGGCTCACTGCTAACACTGGGAGGCTCTGGGGGAGGTGAGCTCTGGGAGGGTGAGGGGAGGTGGCCAGGCTGTGGCTTTGTTTTCTACATGTTAGTGGGGGCTGATAAAACACAGTTGTAGCACTTCTGTATTCAGTCTTTGCCCTAAGCTCTTCTCCCTGATCACTAGCTTCAGCTGTATTATATACTGATCACTCAGGAATGCTGGGGCAATGAAGAGTGCATCTACAGCCCTGATATTCCCCTTTCCTAGGGCCACACTGAGCTCTCTGCTGCATCCTGCAGTCCCCATTTCTGCGTTTCTTCCATGCCTCCTCTCCTGTTCACCCCTATTTGCCCGTCTTCAGATGTTTCACTGGGCGTCTCTCAGCCTTGTTTGTGTGCTGTATAGGGAATTCTTTGTTGAATTATACCTATTCAGCTTGTTGTAATTTCAAGGGGAGGGATCGAGGAGACCCTCATGCCATCATGTTTCTGGCATCATTCCCTTAACTTTCCACATTTAATCAAAACTTAGTTATACTACAAAGTTAAAAATGAAAGAACAAAGTAATACCTAACAATGTTATGGCTAATACAGCTATCTCCATTTGTAAATAGAAAAATCTGAGGATATCTTAAGTCATTGCTTATATTAAACAGCAGTAAATATAATTTACTTTATGTAACATATAATGATTACATTTGTTTAATTTAATTTTTTTTCACATATGGTTGTCACTTCAACAACACAGTGGTAAGGGTGCCAACACCCAAAACCATTGAAAATCTACATATGATTTTTGACTCTTAAAAACTAACTACCAATAGCCTACTATTGATCAGAAGTATTACTGGTAACATAACTAGTAAATTAATACATATTTTGTATGTTATATGTATGCTATAATGTACTTTTAAAATAAAGTAGTCCAGAGAAAAGAAAATTATGTTAAAAAAGTAAAAAATAAAAAAAAAAACATTTTCAATATTTATGAAAAAATCCCCATATAAGGGTATCCAGGCAGTTGAAACATGTGTTGTTCAAGAAACAACTGTCTAGTTTTCTCCAGTTTATTGAGCTATAACTTCCTATAATATTGTATATGTTTAACATGTACACAATACTGATTTTGATATATGTGTATATTGTGAAATAATTACAAGTTTAGTTTACGATCACCTCATAGTTACATTTTTTTCTTGTGATGAGAACTTTGATGATCTATGAGGGGGAACCGAAGAAACCAACCACATGACAACAATGACAAAATTGGAATTATAGAGGGTGGACCTCTGTAGTACAGACTTTTCTCACTAGGTGTGTTCTGAGAATCCACATGCATCACTGTCCCAGCTGATTTTGTAGTGAGAGGCTGTGTTTAGTGCATTATTTTTGGAGTCTCTTTCAACGCATCTGCCCATTTCAAGATGAGTGATTTACATGACCAGCATGTGGCATGACAATTCACCTGCCCATACCACATTTGGTGTTCAGCTGTTATTGACCAAAAATAGCATGACCTCTGTGCCCCACCCTCCATATTCACCCAATCTTCCCCTGAGCAACATATTTTTTTTTTTTAAAGGCTTCTTTTTCTATCAGTTTTTTTTTTTAATATATATTTTATTTATTTATTTATTTTGACAGAGGAGAGAGAGAGAGAGAGATATACAGAGACAGAGAGAGAACTGAACTAGAGGAGCTCCCAGTTCAGCATATGGTTCCGCACGGGCCGGGGCCGGGATTCGATCCTCGGTCCCCGGCGCTGCAAAGTGAGCGCCTAACCCACTGAGCCATCCCGGCTTCCCCAACATATTTTTTTTTGTTTGTTTCCTTGGATAAAACAAGTCCTCAATGGGACACGTTTTGCTGATGTGAAAGAGGTGAAACAAACAATGGCACAAACACTAAAAGGCGTCAAAATTGACGAGTTTAAAAAATGTCTTAACAGTGGGAAAAAGTGTCTTGAATGGTGTATTGTATTTAATGAAACGTACTTTTAAGGTGACTCAAGTTTAAGCATGTAAGAATAAATATACATTTTTTTAATAAATAGATTTCATATTTTGGGGTTCTCTCTTTGTATTCTCTTTAAAATTTTCAAATATACCGCACAGTATTGTTAATTATAGTCTTTGTGTTGTAAATTATATCCCCAGTACTTACATATCCTATAACTGAATATTTGTACCTTCAGATCACCTTCACACAGTTCTCCTACTTCTTACCCTCTACTCCTGGCAATCAAAAATCTGATTTCTCTTTCTGCAAATTTTTATAATAGATTCCATATAGGAGGACTGACAATTAAGTTTGGAAACTTGCCCCTATGAGCTTACATTGGCGGCACTGTACCAACAACTCAGTATGATTTCACAGTCTTGGTATGTCAGTACCTTACAGTTGTGTTTGTGTCAACGTGTAGCAGTGTCTTGCTGAGTGGCATTCATCAATTTTGTGTGCCCTTGTGAGAACATTGGAGTTTGAATTAGAGCAATGAGCAACATTAGATTTCTTGTTCAACTTGGCAAGGTGGAAGTGAAATCAGGGACATGTTAGGCGAATTTTGGGGGATAATGCCATGAAGAAAACAGCAGTGTACAAATGGATTAAACATTTTTATGAGGGGAGAGAAAGCATCATTAATGAAAAGAGGTCAGAGCAGCCAGTATCAAGCAGAACTGATTAAAACACTGCAAAAATTTCTCAAATTGTGAATCAAAACCATCAGCAGACTGTGAGAAGCATAGCAGACTAAGTAAAGATACCGTAGATAGAAAAACAGGAAAATTTTTACTGAAAATCTTGGCATGAGAAAGGGGTGTGCAAAAGTGATCCTAAGAGGGATACCAATGAAGAAAAGTGAAGGAGAGCCAACATTTACAAAGACCTTTTGAAGAGGTCATATGATGCTTTGGGCCGTGTTATCACTGGTGATGAAACATAGATGTACCTATATGACCCAGAAATAAAGCATCGAAGTGCCCAATGAACATCAGCCAATTCTCCACAACCGAAAATGGTCTGTCAGCCCAAATCAAGAGTCAAAATAATGTGGCTAACCTTTTTGGATATCAGAGGGTTTGTTCATTATGAATTGTACCAACTGGACGAATAATTGACTAGAAGTGTTGAAAAGGCTGCATGAAAAAGTTAAACAAAAATGACCTTAGCGTTTCACCAACTCATGGTTCTTGTATCACGGCAATGCACCAGATCATATAGCACTATCTGTGAGGAAGTTTTTAGCCAGTGAACAAATAACTGTATTGGAACACCCTCCCTACTCACCCAATCTGGCCCCCAGTGACTTTTTTCTTTACCTGAAAATAGAAAAAATATTGAAAGGAAGACATTTTAATGACATTCAGTACATCAAGGGTAATATGATAATGGCTCTGATGGCCATTTCAGAAAAAGTTTTAAAACTGCTCTGAAGGATGGATTAAGTGCTGGAATCAGTGCATAGATTCCCAAGGGGTGTACTTCAAAGGTGACTGTAGTTATATTCATCAATGAGGTATGTCACTTTTGCTAGGATGAGTTTGCAAACTTAATTGTCAGGCCTCATATGTATAAGTGAGATCAGACAGTATTTGTCTTTCTCTGTCTTATTTCATTTAGTATAATGCTTTCAAATCCACCCATATTGTAGCAAATGCAAAAATTATTTTGTTTTTAATGGCTAAACAGTATTCCATGGTGTGTGTGTGGGGGGGGCGCTACTTTTCTTTATTCAGTCATTGTTTAACGGACACTTTTAAAAAATGTCTTGGCTATTATAAATTATGTGGCATGAACACATGAGTGAAGATTTTAAGGGGAATAGTGAATTTGTTTTCTTTAGATATATATCAGAAATAGACTTGCTATAATTTATGCTAGTTCTATTTTTAAGTTTTTGAGAAACCTCCATATTGTTTTTCATCACGGCTGTACCAAATTACATTCCCACCAAGAGTTTATTAGAATTTCTTTTCCCCCACATCCTTGATAGCATTTGTTAACTCTTGTCTTTTTGATGATAGCTATTTTAACAGTTATGAGGAGAATTTTGATGGTTTTTACTTTGTTAAACTTTTTGTTTTATTCATGCATCGGTTCTCTAATTTTGTTAGTTGTTAGTGTGTTCTTATAGTTTACTAAACTTCTTTAAGAGGACTGTTCTGAATTCTTTGTTGAACAATTCATAGATCTCCGTTTTTTTAGGGTCAGTTATTGGGACTGAATTGGTTTTCTTTGATGGCACTCTCCGGGCAGTGTTGTGTGAGCCTGGAGAACAGGGCAATGAGGTTGGAGTGTAGCTCTCCTCTTGCCCTTCTAATATGCTTTCTTTTAGTCTCTGTGTCCAGGAGGGTGCTTCGGCTTCACCTATGTGTTCTAGGATCTTCACAGTGATGTCTTATTTATGGACACTTGCTAATTGGTCTTTTTTTAAGTGGGACTGAAATGAGGAATGACCTATATCACCATCTTGATAATCCATGTGTTTTAAATACTAACAGAAGTTAAACAACTCCTTACATCTGTAAGCTCTCCATTCTCAATGCCAGATAATTTACAGCTATTCAAATCATAATAATCACAGAATATTTGCTAGAGTTTTATAGCTTATAAAAATAAGTACAGATTCTATCACTGGAAATATCATAAAATAAATAATGCAGCAATCCTTTTGCAAAATGCCTAGAAATGCTTAGTACATATGATGATTCTTTTAATTCCATACCTGAATTCTCAAAAAAACAAAACAAAACAAAACAAAAATCCAAAAGCCAGTAATAAAGAGTAAAAGTAAAACAAACATGAACAGTAAATAAAAACTGAACCTTGCTAGTTTTGAGGTGTTGTTGGCTGTTATATCCAAGGGCAATAATTTTCCATGGTCTCATAATTATAGGAGAGGAGCCTTAAGCACAAACTAGTCAGAGAATAAGAAATGAGACTTCTGAATTAATCCATTATCTTAAAAGGATATAGCAGAGACAAACAAATATATTTCTCTATGACAAAGAATAAGAACAAATCAGACTGCCTGCCTTGATCTAGTTTTGATTAAGGAAAAAAACCTTCTTTGACAATTTGTGACGACAGATTTTTCTTAAGGTGTGTTTGGAGTTTGAATTGAAATGCCAAAGTAATGAATTAACATGAAATATTACTTTAAACAACAATATTTCTAAGATAATAGGAAGAAGAAAACACAAGTGTTTTGGTGAGGACCAAACTCTTAAATCTCAAGGAAACACTTGATATCAATATTGAAATAGATGCCAATTCTAAAATTAAGTTTCACAATTAAAATAATCCACCATGAATTAGAATTAGCAAAGACAAAACATAGAATTAGGCTTCTAAATATAATGTATAGCGAATATAATCATTATATGAAGGGGGAAGCCGGGATGGCTCAGTGGGTTAAGCACTCACTTTGCAGCCCTGGGCACCAAGAACTGAATCCCAGCCCTGGCGAGTATGGATCCATATGCTGGGCTGTGGTATGCTTCTCATGTGGGAGGCCCTCAGTTTTGTTCTCATCCCCCCAGTTTGGTCCCTGAGGGTCCTCACATGTGAGAGGCCCCCAACCCAGCTCCTGCCCTATGCACCCCCTCCCATCTGTGTGGAATGAAACTGTCAAAACTGATGACATACAACAGGAGACTGCTCTGGGCCCTCTGCCCTCTCTCTGCCTCTCTCTGGCTCTATCTCTGTTTGTCAAAAACAATAAAATAAATCTTAAAAAAAAAAAAAGAATATAAGATAGAATAAGCATCAAATAGGCTGACCAGAAGTACCATTTTAAATGGGACAGAAAACAACAGTACTGTCCCATTTCAAATGGTACTTATGATCAGCCTAGTCTCACTGGGCTAAATTCAAGGTTGTCAGTAGGCTGACCATATGTACCACTTGAACCGAGACAGTATCATTGTTTTCTGTCCTGTTTACAAAGGTATGTTTGGTCAGCTTATTTATAATGATAAAACATTCAGTTCTTCAAGAAGATATAAGAATTCTAAAAATTTAAACACTTAATAATAAGGTTTCAGAATATATTATGGAATAATAAACACCAGAAAAATTGGACAAATCGACAAAGTGTGAGATTATAGTAAACAATGCTCTAAAAAAGTGAGAAGAGAAAAAGAGAATGAGAACACACAACCCTACAACATTGCAGCTATAAAATGGGATATCACTAAATAAGCTACAGTCATTAAAAAGTTAAGGAGGACATTATTCAAAACTATGCCAGTATATTTGAAACTTCAGACGCATCACACTAATTCTTAAAAAGACAAGCCATCAAAAACTAATTAAAAAAAAAACATAGGAAACCAAATTATTCTTGCAACCATTGAAGGCATGGTGTACATAGTTAAAAATATGTTTCTACAAAAAAACGAAAAAACTTCTAGGACTACAGGTGGGCCTTTGCTCATAATTGTTTGACAACTGTGAAGGAAAACATGTTGTTTTTTTTTCATATTCAAGCTATTTCAGAAAATTGAAGTAAGTTTTTCATATCTCATTGTGTGAAGCAAAAATATCTTTGAGAGCAAAATCAAAATGAGAGTTGATGAAAGTGAAGTTACTGATTTAACATTCCTAAACAAAAATAAAAAATTTCTGCAACATAAATCAGTAAAAAGAAAAAGCAGCAGAACAAACATTTAATGAATGATAAAAAGAAAACCCTTCCACGGGAATAATATATGACTTTATAATGAGCTATTTAAACTACAGAAAAATAGTAACAGAAAAATTATTTTGAAATAACATCAGTTGGAAAGACAATGTAAAAGATAATAATAATTGTAAAATATGAAGAAATGCTTAGCAAAATTGATTGTAACAAAATTTTTAAGTGTAAAAATAAAGTCTGATTTTTGGTCTTGGTATGACTACACTATAATCTTTCTTTAAAAAAATTCTGAAAGCCTGTAACAATTTTTTTTAATTTAATTAATTAATTAATTTATTTTTATTGTTTTTGACAGAGAGAGAGAGACAGAGACAGAGACAGAGACAGAACTGAACTGGGGAGTGCCCTAGCACATGGGTCTGCATGGGCCAGGGCCGGGACCTGATCCTGGGTCCCCAGCACTGCAAAGTGAGTGCTCAACCCACTGAGCCATCCTGGCTTCCCCAATAACAATTTTTTTTTAGGTAATGTTAATATTTCACTTATGAATGTGTAAACTGTATTCTGTGAGTATAAGTGTATGTCAAGGTTTAGTTCTGTGCTGTTTAGTGTTTACATCTTATAAATTAGGAAGAGCTCCGGTTTTTAATCATATTCTGATGAACTTGGGGGGAAAAAACCTAGGAAATAACTTTAGACTTTATTCTTAATCTTTTCCTTAGAAGAAAAATAATATGTAAGTCTGCACTGCTATCCATTGAATGATATAATTCACAGTATTAATGTAATATGGAGATATTCTGTACTATACTACATTTGTGGCTATATATACACTTTTGTTTGAGTTATAATTTTTAAAAATTATGATTGTATATTATTAAATACTTTATGATTTTGATTTTTAGTTGTAGACTTTGTCATGGAAACAAAACAATATAAATTTAATGGTTTCCATACTCTACTAATTGTAGAAAAATAGTAATATTATTGAAATTTTTAATTATATCTGTTTGACTTCTGAGCAAATTTGTGCATTTCATTTGTACTACTAATACAATATTTTCGAAATTAGTAGTCTTCAGAAATACTTAACATAAAAATTATGTATATCCTTTATCAATCTTTCTGACTGGTAGTCACCATTTAAGTTTAAACGTAACTAATATACATAACAAAACAAAATTCAGATCTATTAAAAAATCTGCTAGAACTTGAACAAATTTATAAAAGTTTTGAAATTAGCTTATATTTTGGTCTAAAAAGATCTACTTTAAATTCTGGGTTCAGTCAAAATGACTGTGAATGCAAACAAATGCAGTTGCATGTTTTTGTGTGTTTTATTGAATAAAAATCAGTAACAAAATACTTAGTCATTGGTAAGCAATCTTTTTTACATTTGTTAATTCTATTTTTGTTATGTAATAGAATATAGTTAAACATGATATTATCCTTAGCAACCTATGAAAATAGCACAAAAGCATATGTAATGAATAGGAATGGGTAAGTCTACCCCAAAGCACAAATTTCCAGAGAAATGATTTTCTATATTCTTCCAAAATTTTTCTATGTAGTTGAGTGAGGTCTGGCAACTTAATTAGCAAACTTGCCCCCATGCGCTTATGTTGGCAGCACTGTAGAAACAACTTGGGAAGGTTTGATATCCTTGTATATCAGTACTCACAGCTGTGTTCATGTCAATGTGTGGCATTGTATTGCTGAGTTATATTCTTTATTATTGTTGTGTGTTTTATGTGCCATTGCAAAAATGTCAGAACTTGAATTAGAGCAATGAACAAACATTAAATTTCTTGTTAAACTTGGAATGAGTGGAAGTGAAGTCAGGGACATGTTAGTCCAAGTTTATAGAGATAATGCCATCAAAAACATGGCAGTGTACAAATGGATTAAACATTGTTTTGAAATGAGAGAGGGTTTCCCTGCTGAAGAGAGGCCAGGGCAGCCATTAATGAGCAGACTGATGAAAACTGTAAAACCTTATCAAATTGTGCATCAAAATTGTCAGCTAACTAGAAGCATAGCAGACCAAATAAACATCAATAGAGTAAACAGAAAAATATTAACTGAATATCCTGGCATGTGAAAGGTTTGTGCAAAAATGGTCCAAGCAATTCACCAATGACCAAAAGAAAAGGAGAGTCAAAGTTTGCCAAGATCTTTTGCAGAAGCAAGATGATGTTTTGGGCTGTGTTATCCCTGGTGATGAAATATGGGTATATCAATATAACACCAAAACAAAGCATCAAGGTACACAGTGAAAGTCAGCCAATTCACCACAACCAAAAATATCCTGTCTTTCCAAATCTAGAGTAAAAACAATGTTGCTAACCTCTTTGGATATCACAGGAATTGTTCATTGTGGATTTGTATTAAATGAACAGTCAGCCGACTTGACAATTTGGAAGTGCTGAAAATGTTAGACAAAAACAACCTAAAATTTGCAACAATTCATGACTCTTGCATCACAGCAATGCACCAGCTCACATGTCACTGTCTGTGAGGCAATTTTTAGTCAAGAAAAAAAAAAAAAAAAAGGTATTGGAACACCCTTTCTACTCACCTGATCTGGCCCCCAATGACTTTTTTCTTTACCTGAAGATAAAGGAAATATTGAAGGAAGACATTTTGATGACATTCAGAACATCAAGGGTAATATAATGACAGCTCTGATGAACATTGAGATGAAGTTCCAAAATTGCTTTGAAGGGTGGACTAGGCACTGGTATTGATGCAGTTTCCCAAGGGGAGTGCTTTGGAGGTAACCTTAGTGATATTCACCCATGAGGTGTGTAGTGCTTTTTCTAGAATGAGTTCGACAACCTAATTGTCAGACCTCATTAGCAGTCTTCTAGGTTATTTATTTTCTTCATTTTTAATTTTTTTATCTATATTTTTTAATTTAACACAATATTTGTATTGAACTAAAATATATATGGATAAGTGCACAGTTTGAAAGGGCTCAAGAGAATAAATTTTCACAAAGTGAACATACATGGGTATTACTACTTAGAGAAAGGATATTTCTAGTACTTGGAAGGGTGTTTTTCTAGAGCTCAGAGACAACAACCTATTTGAGGAGTTATTCCATTTCACTGAACCACATGCACCAATACCTAAAGAATCAAATAAGTAATTATAGCATTCTCTAAGAAGAATGATGGTAGACATACAGGCAAATGAGGTTAATGATACACAATTGAGAATTGGAGAATCAGGGTTCAAATTTAGGAGTTCCTAGGTTATTTTCCTGTATTGTGTTGCCCAGTAGATGGTTAAATTTAGCCTAAAACCAGTGCTTCATAACTTTCGTGAATGACAGATAAATATATCAAAATATGAAATATATATATATGGAGCTGAGAAATTACAAATACTAACTTTTTGATCAGCTTCAAATATCTAACACCTACCTAATATATTTTATATATTTTAACTAACTTTCCTATGCTTCTACCAACTCTCCTCTACCATTTTACATATGCTATTTGATGATAATTTTCAAATTAAGCTAATGAGGTATCTAATACTGACAAGAAATTTTTAGAAAACCAGATGAAAAAACAACAAAAAAAAAAGTGATTAAGTTACCAAACAAAATGGCCTATATGTTTAGAAACTACAAAATAGTAGTTTTGGCCAAAAAGTGGTGTTAGCAAACTTCTAAAGTAGGTAAACAGGCAAAGAAGGCATAAGCAGGATGAGGGAGACTTGAAAAGATTCTGGCAATGAGAAAAAATTGTTGACTTTGGGATGTGAGAATGTGAACTTGGATTTGAAATTATAGAAACCCTATTGTTACTGATAACACAACTTAGTATGTACAGTGTTCCCTCGCCACTTCGCGCTTAATGGTTTGCGGCTTCAGTGCTTCGCGGGTTTTTCCAAAATATTCATCAAAAAATAAAAATGAAAAAATACAACCATGTCGGCAGCCACATGGCGGAAAGGAGCGTTGTTTCATGTGGATGCGCGCGAGAGAACGATCCCTGCATGTCAAACAAAGAGATGAGTTGACTCAGAGTCCATCCCACGGGCTCTCATAAAGGCGCGTGATTGGTTTCCGGTGCGACGTCGACCCATGAGAGTCCGAGTGGGTTTATCCCTGTGAGTTGATTGTCTGCGCATCATCGCAGCCTCACCTAGCATCTTCTCTTGTATCTCGCCAGTCTTGCTCATGATGTTGACTGTCTCGCATACTGTATTTTAGTGTTGTGTTGGCGATAAATTGTTTTGTTTAAGCGATCACTTTTTTTATTAATTAAGCCCTTATAATGCCGCCTAAGCGCTGTGCCCCTGTGAAAGCTTCCTCCGGGGCGCCCAAGAGGAAGAAGATGAAGAGCATCAGTGAAAAAGTGAAACTTTTAGATATGATCAAAGAGGGCAGAAGTGATGCATCTGTGGCACGCCATGACGGGGTGAATGAATCTACAGTGCGGTCCATCAAGAAAGAGGAAGCAAACA
>PVKE010046781.1:0-12146 GCA_004027555.1 Craseonycteris thonglongyai | reverse complement strand
GGCGTGGCCTGTGGGGGGCCGGGGCGGGGCCTGTGGGGGCGGGGCCTGTGGGGCTGGGAGGGCGGGGGCGGGGCCTGTGGGCCGGGGCGTGGCCTGTGGGGGGCCTGGGCGTGGCCTGTGGGGGCGGGGCCTGTGGGGTGGGGCCGCAGCCCCCGGTGGAAGGCGCTGTGGCGCTTCCCGCAGAGCAGTGGCCGTGGGTGGCGCTGCGTGTCCCCCTCGGCCCCTCACCTCTGTCCCCGTCCTGTCTGCTGTGACAGGTGACGCTGGGGGCCCCGCGCTGGGTGTGGGGGCCGCAGGGCAGGCCCTTTCCCCGCCCCAAGGCCCTTGGCCTCCTGCAGACTCTCCAAATCTCCCCGTTTTAAATCATTTCCAGCCTAACAACTCCACTTAGGTGTTCTCTAGACCCCTTAGTGTTTGCAGCAACCGTTATCGCTCTATTATGATAATACAAGAAAGCCACATTATGAAATAGATGCGTTTTAAGGTTTTTCCCCGGCAACATAATGTAAGGATCATTCTGCGTGTTGGTGCTAAAGAATCAAAAACAGTTTAGTCAGTGGCTGTGAGCACTGTTTCTTGTCACCCGGCTAATGGATCTACCGTGGTATTTGTGTTCTCTCCAGCCCTGCCGCCGTACATCAATGAGAAATTATGTTTTTCCCTCCGCGCTACAACACCCGTCATCTGCACAGGCGACCGGTGTGTCCCCTGCACGCCGGGCGCTGTGCCGGCTCCGTGTGTGTGTGATGGAGACCAGCCCGGGCCAGGGCCGGCGGGACGTCCGGCTTTATCTTCTTAACGGTCTTTGTTTACCGGACCCCCTGAGTCCATCGCAGCCCTCGATGCGGGTGAGGGCAACCTGGCTGCGTCCCTGGCAAGCGGCCTCCTGGGGACCCACGTGGGGTAACCCCCGGCCAGCCAGGGTGCCCGCCTCGTTTCCAACAGACGCGTGACGACCCGCCTGGCCTCGCGGGCGACGTCCCTGCCTTCCCAGCAGTTTCCCTGGCTGCAGGGGGACCTGCTGGGGCCCAGGACACCCCCGTCTGGAGGGGAGCTGGCTCTTTCAGGGCCACGTAGGGGTGGGGACAGCTATGGCCGCTCAGCTTCCCGGGGCCCCCCATCCTCATCCTGCCGGGACCCTCCTCGCATCCGCCCCGGCCTCCACGGCAGGTGGCTGAGGGTCGTTAGTGGCCGCCCCACCCATGTTGCCAGGTGGGAAATGACCTGGGATTGTCCTCCGGCGTTTGCACAGACTTAAAACATGCAGACGTCTGAACGTGAAATATTAGGTGATTAAAGGGAAAGGTAAGCTGTGCCTTCAGAGGAGCCGGGCCATGGCCTGGGGGTGGACTTTGGTGTGACCTCGGCGTGACCTTGGCCTCAGCTTCAGGGAAGCGGGGAGGGGGCTGTGAGTGGGTCCCCTTGGCCATGGAGCCGCCTGGGGGGACCAGCGTGAAGCGTCGCAGTGGCTGGGGCCCCCCACCCACAGCAGTGCCCCCTGAGGGAGGCCTCTGGCCGCAGGACTCAGCTCTGTGCACGTGTCCTGCTCACAGTGGTTTCCCAGACCCCGGCTTTGCAGGGCCCTGGGGGGCTGTCAGGGTCGGGTGGGCACTGCGCAAGTTCAGAAAGGGGGGCTTGGGGACTGTCACCCGACGTCCTGCTGAGGCGCTGTTGGGAGTGTGGCCCGTGGCTCGGCTTCCTGTCCTCACTCGCCTGTGTGATGCCAGGGTCCCCTCCCCACCATCTGCGGATTGCGAGATGCGCAAGGGCGGGGCGGGGCCTTCTTCCTTCTCCAGCCACTCCCAGGTTTGCTCCTCCTCCCCGTCGCTCGCCGATCAGCCACGCTTGTCTTCCTTAGGAGGACACACAGCAGTCCTCCTGCAGCACAGACGTGGGACTGAGTCCCTGAGGGAACCCTGTGTCCAGCCAGTGCTGTGGGAGCCCAGGGAGGGGTGGAGGCACCGGCCCGCACCCGGGCTGACTCAGGGCCCTGCAGGGCGGGCATTTGCCACCTGCCCCGGAGCTCTGCATGCCAGGCTGGCCTGGGGCCCCCTGCATCCTGCCTCCTGCCTCCCAGTGGCCCCGTCAGGCTGAGCAAGGCCTCGGTCGTTGCCGGTAGCGCTCCTGCTCGTCTCCTGGGGATGGCAGCCTTTCTTAAAAAGCATCCAGCCGAGGGCTAAGCGTCGTTGTTGGTGCTTTTTCTGCTGAGGTCTCCAAGCCAAGGGCACTCGGCGGGCCCCCCGCCTCCACACGCAGTCAAGGCCGCCCTGCAGGGGCCCTGCCCAGGGGACCAGGACTGTGGACTCGGTGTGGTGCTGGCTGTCTGGGCTGGGCTGGGGCCGTGGTTGGCTCCCACTCCAGTCCTGAGACTTTCAGGGACTCTCCTGTGTGGGGAGTCAGGGGTCTGGGCTTCAGACCAGACAGCAAGCACGTTTCTTTCCTCCCTGGAGGTCTGTTGTTTGAGAGCTGGACCCGTGCGCTCCAAGGCGAATCCTCCTACTCTGAGCCTCAATGTGTCCCCCTCGCCCCCTCAGGGTGAGAAAGCTCCCTGCCACTCCGGCTGTGAGACAATGCTTCACACTTTGGGAAGGAGAGTGAAACCCGCAGTGCTGTGCATCACGAGGACACTGTCACTGTGGGCTCACGACCACGGACTCGTGTGCACTCGTATTCCTGTCCCACTCGGTTCAGATTCATCTACTCACCTGTTTACCAATCACCCAGTGATCCATCCATCATCCATCCATCACCCATGCAGCCATCATCCATCATCCACCCTCCATCTATTCATCCATCCACCCAACATCCATCCATCATCCATCATCCACCCTCCATCTATTTATCCATCCATCCATCACCCATCCATCATCCATTCACCATCCATCCTCCATCCATTATCCATCCATCATCTTTTCTTCCATTCATTTATCCATCACCCATTCATTCACCCATCCATTCGTCCATCCATTTATTCTTCCATCCACCTTCAATCATCCATCTTCTATCCATTTCTCCATCCATCCATCATCTATCCATCATCTATCCATCATCTATCCTCCATCCATCCACCCATCATCCATCCGTCATTACCTATCCAGCCATAATCCACCGTCCATTTATTTATCCATTCATCCACCATCCATCTATCATCCATCCATCATCCATCCATCCATAATCCATCTATCCATCCATCATCCATCTACCATCCATCCACCATCTACCCATCATCCATCCACCATCCATCCATCATCCACCCATCATCCATCCACCATCCATCCATCCACCCATCATCCATCCACCATCCATCCATCCATCCAGCCATCATCCATCCACTATCCATTCATCATCCATCCATCATCCATCCATCATCCATCCATCCATAATCCATCTATCCATCCATCATCCATCCACCATTCATCCATCATCCACCCATCATCCATCCACCATCCATCCATCCATCCATCATCCATCCATCCATCATCCATCCATCCATCATCCATCTATCCATCCATCATCCATCCATCATCCATCCATCCATCATCCATCTATCCATCCATCATCCATCCATCATCCATCCATCCATCATCCATCTATCCATCCATCATCCATCCATCATTACCTATCCAGCCATAATCCACCCTCCATTTATTTATCCATTCATACACCATCCATCCATCATCCATCTTTCATCCATCCATCATCCATCCTTTATCCATCCATTCATCCTCCATCTTTTGTCCATCCATCCATCTATAATCCATCCACCATCCACCATCCATCCATCATCCATCCATCGTCCGTCCATTGTTAATATTGTCAGGCACTATGTAGGCTGTGAAGATGGCTGCCTCTGTCCCTGTCCTGAGGGGAAGGGCTTATTTACCTGGCTCCGTACTCCTTCTGTCCTGCGTCTTGTAGGGTGGGAGAGACACACACTCGTTATCTGTCACAGCACAAGTAAAGCAGGTGGCTGCTCAGAGGCTGGCAGGGTCCACCAGGCCAGGAGGAGCCATGTGTCTGAGCCCTGAAGCCCGCTGGGCTGTGTCAGTGACAGTGGGGCAGGGGTGTCTCTGGGGACTGCTGCTCAGTGGGAGGCCCAGGGAGGGGCTGGGTGGGCATCTCCCTGCAGGGGAGAGGCCGGGCTGGGGTCCCCTGTGCCCCCTGGTCCTTGGTGCGGCGTGCCCGGCCCTTGGGAGCCTGTGCTGTGGAAGGCAGAGTCCTGTGAGAGCGGGTCCCAGACGAGGCAGCCTCAACACGGCAGGAGAGAGCAGTCGGGGAAAACGCCCCAGAGCTGGGCAGCCGCTGCTGTGTCGTTCCCGTGTCCTCGCCCACGGGCTTCCGGGGGGCAGGAGCGTCCCCGGGCCTCAGAGGGGCCTCGCGCCTCCTTCCCGGGCAGCCTGCGGGCGAGCTTGGCCTCACCTGGCCTGCGAGAGGGAGCAGCCGACGAGGTTGTGGGCTGAGCGATTGGTATGCATTGTTGGGTTTCTTCCATTAATTCCTGCTGCCACTCGGGACGCAGGGATGAACAATAGCAGCGGCCGGTGCGGATCGATCCCAGGTTGCTGATCGCGCCTCTGTTCTCGGGGCAGATCACTTGATAAATGGTGTGGTCCACGCGGTTTGACAGGTCCAGCCCAGACCCTGCCGGCTCATGGGGCCCATGTAGGAGGCCTGGAGAGCACAGAGAACGTTTCCTTTTTGGGACAAACCCGTATAGAAATGGCTGCTTTTGAACCACAGATAACGAATTTGGGGCGGGCGGGGGGCAGGTGGGCGTGACTGCTCCTGGGCGGGGGGCTTCCGGGCCCTGGCTGGGGTTTGTGCCGCCCGCCCGCCCCGCCTGGCCTGTCCCCCTTGTCTGGGGCGGGCCACCCGGGGGTGACCTGCAGCGCGTGGAAGGGAACAAAGTCCCCCGGATCCACCGCTCACCTGTGGACAGGACCGGGGTGGCAGGTGGCCTCGCCTGCAGCCGGGCCTGGGCCGTGGGGGCCGCGCCGGGGGCGGCAGCGTGTCCTGTCTCGGGCGTCAGGGAGAACCTAGCTGCCCGCAGTCCAGGGCGACGGAACGCAGGCCCTGAGCCGGGGTCATCGCCCTCGGCCTCCCCCGGGGCGCCGGGGTGCCCTCCCCCTCAGCGGCCCTGAAGCCCACCCCCTCCCGCGGCACCAGCCCCCCGGGGACGTGGGGCCTGTTTCTCAGGATTGGTGCTGAGTGAGCGGCGGTCGTGTGGGGACCGTGACCCCGTCTCACAGGGCACGGTGGGGAGGCCGGGGCCGTGATCTATGGAGCGCCGGGCGTTGTAGTTTAGACGTTGCTTTTAAAAATCTCTAACAGCCTCCTAAGGAATGACCTGACATCCTGAAGTTCAGCACCGGGCACGAATAAAGCTTACGGCGAGATTAGCATAAATCATTAGCATGAATCACGCGCGCTGATTGATCGCCGGTCGCGGGCATGGATCACCGTCCTGGCCCCGCGTCGGGGCCGCGGTATTTCGCCAGCTGTCCCGGCCGGCTCCGCGCGGCGGGCGGGGGGCCGGCTTCCCTGACTGTCTGGGTGTTTCTGAGCCTCAGAGACGCCTGTGTCCCCGAGGTCTCACGCTGGCCGCTCCGCCCACCCCCTTCCACTCCCTCCCTTTAGGAAACCAGCGTCCCGTCTGCGTCAGAACCCACCGTGCCTGCGCTGTCACCGGCCCTGTGACGGGTGGAAGCAGCGTTGCTGGTGACAGTGAGCAGTGGGTGGCCTGCACGGATCAGCTTCAATTTGGTGGCTGTCACTTTTACTTCCGAATTACTCTGTGAAGCCGGGCAGCGCCCCCACCCCCACAGAACGGCTGCTGGGACGAGCTTCCTCACGGCTCAGGGTGCTGACGGCAGGGCCGTCCCCACGGGATGGGGCTGGATCGTCACGGGTGGCGCTTTGAAACATGCAAGCAGGACACGTGCTATCTTTGTGGCAAAACGAGGCGGGGAATTCCACCAGTCTGACCCCACGGTGGGCCTCTGCGAGCACTACGCAGCGGTGGTTGCATTAATGGGAGTATAGTGTCCAGAAGGGTGGAGGTGATGGGAAGCAGCCGTGTCCTGCCATGCCGGCCGGGCCCCGCTGGGTAGTTCTGGGGGGCCAGTGAAGACTGGGGCAGGTTAGGTAACAGGCCCCAGGCTGGTGAGTGACTGGAGCAGGAAGTTCAGGCATCTGGATGCCCGGGGGGACCAGGACTCTGGCTTTTCATGTTTGGGGGGCATGCGGGGGGTGAGAGGGGACACACAGCCCTGAGCAACCCCTAGAGATACAAACACAAACGCACACCCAGACAGGGAAATGGGGGCGTCCGGCACTGACGGGAGACACGCTCGCCTCCCAGGTCGCGGGGTCAGCACGGCCCCCCGGCAGGAGCGGAAACGCACGGGGAACAGGGATCAGCCAGGCGCCGTTCGTGTTTTCCGTCTACGCAGAGCTCAGCACTCACGTTTGTGCCCCGATCCAAACGACGAAAGGAGACAGACACAGGCAGTCTCCCCGTCACCTCCCTCCCTTCCCGCCCGTTCCCGATGGTCCCAGAGCTGCCACAGGGTCCCCAGCTCGTCTGCGCTGTGCAGGAGAGATGCCCGGCGCTGTCCGGGGGTGCCAGACGCACGCCGTGACTGAGCCGTGCGTGCGAGGCCGAGAAGGGGGGCGGGCGTGGCCTGGGGCGGGTGTGACGTCCGGTCCCCCCAACTCCGTCACCATGAGCCCGGGGCATGCTGGGACGCGCTTGGGACCCGCTGTCTGCAGCCACGTTGGCGAGGGAGGTGCAGCGGACGCCGGAGAACCCGGAGTCGCTCGGGGCGTGTGTGTGTACGTGGCTTTCTGCGGGGAGCCGGAAACACGGTCCCCAACCGTACCGGCTCCTTGGGTCAGGACACGAGCACGGGACGCGTGGCTGCAGGCTGTGAGGGACCCCTGCCCGGTGAGACCCTCGCTTTCTCCCAGAAGCAGGCGTCCTGGCTCTTCTTGTAAGTCTGGGGAGGACACCCTGACCCTCAGGCGAGGGAGTGATGGTCACCTGCCCTGAGCCTCAGAACACGGGAGCATTCGCGTCATCCGAAGGCCCCGTGTCCTCCTGGAGGACACAGTCGCCGAAGCGCCCACGCCGCCGTCCAAGGACCGAAAGCCGCCGTCTGCGTGGGTCCTGCCCGTGGACCGGTTGTGACCCCAGGAAGAGGGGCCGGCTGGGGAGGGGCTCGGGGCACCCCCACCCCAGGCCCTGTGGCCTCAGCCCGTCCCTGTCCCCCCGGCAGGACAGGCCGGGGCTGTTCCCGGACCCCCTCCCGGGGACGGCGGCCCTCGTCGCCGCGTGACCAGCCTTCTGCAGGTCCGGACGCGGCTCCCGGCTGGACGTGTCATGCTTCCCCGTGGGGCTGGCGAGCTGACCTGTGCGGTCCGTGCGCGCCGGGCCGGCTGTCAGATGTGGTTGGCGAGCGCCGAGGACAGCGTGACACGGTGGCGGTCAGCGTGCAGGGACCGTGCCGGCCACACGGGCCGTGACGGCTTGTCAGGTGAGTGCAGAGGGATCCGGGAGGGGCGGCAGGGTCGGGAGGCAGAGTCCTGTCCTGACGGGACAGGCTCCCCGGCTGCGGGCCCCGGGGGTGGGCTTGCAATCGTTCTCCAGGCCCCTCGCAGCGCATCACAGCGGCGTGACCCGGGGCACACGCACGGCCCAGGCGTCCGTGTCATGCACACGCGTGCTCGCGGCCCCCGCCGGGGACACGGCGGTCCCTGCCCGCCGCCCCTCTCGGCCTCGCGGGCTCCGGAGCTGCTGGGCAGGCACCGCGTCTGGGAGATTCTGCCGAGGAAGCCGCGGCGGCGGTGCCAGCGCGCAGCGTCACAAATAATCAAGTTAACAGCACTGCTGTGTATTTATGCTGGCTTGTTTTCAGACACTCTCCGCTTTATTTTGTATTTTTTCATGCGGTGTTGACTCGAGCCGCTTCTGTCTGCCGCGCGGCGTGCCGGGCAGAGCACGGGGGGGCCGCCCGCGTCCTGCGTCCTCAGGCAGCGGCTGCGGCCCCGTGGAGGCCGGGCCGGCCGGCGGGCTCGCGGCGTGGCCCTGTCAGAACCGGTGAAACCGCCGCATGCACGTCGGTGAGAAAGGAGCCGAACCCCAAGGCTCCGAGCACGCTCCCGGCCGCGGTGTCTCCTGACGTTCCGTGTAGCCAGACCGCTGCCCGGGAGGGAGACTCGGCTTCCAGTTTAAGTTCTCGGTGAGCGGGGGAGGCCTAGCAGGGCTGTGAGGACCCCCCGAGTCTGGGGGTGCCCGGGACGGGGAGGCTGTGGCCGGGGCCGTCCCTGGTCGATGGCCTGTAACCCGTATGGGAAACGTGACGTGCGTCACAGCGGGTCCCCGGGCCAGGGTCGGGCGTGGCACCCACGCCGTCCATCATCCGGTGGCTTTTCCGGGGGAGCGTGTGGACCGCAGGGTCAATGTCTGGCCGGGCATTTACGGCCGGGCCTTTCTCTATCTGTCCCCTTGCCCCTGGGAGTGGGGCTCCCTCTGGTCACTTCCTCTGTGACAGCCCCCGGCCCAACCCCCTCGCTCAGGCCGGCGCCCCGGGTCCCAGCGTTGGCTACGGCGGGAAGAAGCGAAGCGGGCGTGCTTCCCGGCTTCCTCGCTCCCGCTTTCCCTGGGCTTTGCTTCCACACGTTTAATATGTGCGTTCTGCTGAGGCACCGTCCCCGCTTAAATTACGTGTCTCCCCGTGTGGTAGTTCGGCTGGAAAATGAGGTGCTCGTGTAGCTTTTAGAGTCGCCGTGGGTTTCGGCGTGAGCCTCGGGCCAGGTCTACGCGGGCAAAGGCCGCCGCTGACGATGGTGATGGGGGCAGCCGTCCCTCCTGTGATGGTCAGGGTATTTCACCCAGAAGCCACAGCAATTTTGTTCTTTGAAAAAAATGTTACTTCGCGGCCTCTGGCGCGGGGGCGCCCTGGCATGGCCTCGGGGGCGGTTGGGGTCCCTCTCTGGGGGCGAGTCACCAAGGCCGCTGGCGTGGGAGGACCCCAGAGCCGTTGGAAGGAGCCCCGTGGAGCAGGAGGGTGGGGGGTCTGCCGCGTTGGTCCAGGCGACACAGCCCTGCCACCTGCCGGCCCGGGGGCCCCGGGGGTCTGGAGAGACGGCAGGAAAGCTCCAGGGAAACGGGGTGGGGAGCGGGAAACACCGGGAGGCACTGGGGGTTGAGGTGCACGGTGGGCGAAGCCCCCGCGTCGGCTCTGCGGGGGGCAGGGAACAGGCTCAGGGCAGCGGGCAGCGAGTCCCCTGTGCTGCCCACGCCGCCGGCCTCTGGACTCGGGGGGATGGGCGGGGACCCTGGGAGGGTCCCCTGTGAAGGAGGCGGCCACCTGCCGTGGACATTCAGCTTCAAGGCGGCTTGTTGGACGCTCGGGGCCTCCGCTCCCCCCGGGGACAGATCCGCGCTCCGGGGCGTTCTGCAGACCGGCTGCTGTCACCCCCGGGGCTGAACGGGGCGTTGACCCTGCTCGGGCCGCCGTGTGTCCCCAACCCGTCCGTCCCCCGCCTCGCGCCCGTGCCTGGGCCCCAGGACGCCGGCTGTGCGGTCCCCACTTGCTGGCAGGTTCCCGCTGGACTTGGCCACTGGGAGCCCCCGGGGAATCGGAGGCCAAGGGCGGCCCCGGGGCCCCTCGTGCAGCGCCTCCCCTGACGCCTGTGACCCTGGGTCCCCCCTGTCCTGTGTTTCCTCCCGTGACTGAGCCCTTGTCTCCCCGTCTGGGTGACGTGGGTTCCCTGCGGGTCCCTGCCTCAGGCAGCGGCTGTCACGCCTGCCACCCTGTGAGACAGGCAGGCGGGTGGGTCCCCCTTCCCCGAGAGACGGAAACCAGGGGGATGCTGCCGGCCAAGGTCCCGGACTCCCAGCAGAGCTCCTGTCCCCGGCTCCGGTGACGGCCACGCTTCTCCCCCCGGCTTGTTCAGCCGCCTGGAAACTTCCGGGGGCTCGTGAACGGAGGGGCTTCCTTACGCATGTAGCTCAGCGAGTAGCAGGAGCCAAGCAGGCGTGTCGTCCAGGAAGTTTCCGGTTGCTCCACTGCCCGAGGCAGCAGCCCGCTCGGCACCTAAGCGAGGATCTGCAACCTTAGGGACTATGTGACACGCAGGACGGTTACCCTACTGACCACCGTGGGGACGTGAAGTGACTGATGAGCGGAAGGCGAGCGGGACGTGCGCTTACACGTGCGGGGGTGGCGTGCGTGCTGCAAAGATCTTTTTAATCTGAGAGCATTTATTGCCTGTGGAAGCGAGGACGGGTGAGGCCGTCTGTTCCTGGCAGCCCGAGGGGCTCCCGAGGCCATGCCCCCCGCGCTGCCCAGAGGCCGGCGGGTGGCACCTCTGCCCGGGGCGGGGGGCCCAGGGGCAGGGCTGCCCTGTGCTCCTCTCACCGTGTGCGTGGATCTTTCCTGCTGGAAGAGACGCACTTGCAAAGCACAGGACACAGGCCAGCCGACCTCGCCGTCTGCGCTCAGCTGAAGAACGCGGGGGCGCCGGGCAGGCGTGGACCGAGGGGGACGCAGCCCCCACGGGAGCTCCCGTCCGGTGTCCGGCGCTGGGCGGTTTTCAGGGACCTTCAAGGGTTTCCCTGCCTGTGCCGACTCCGGAGCCTCACGGCACCTGAGTTCTGAGGTCACGCCTGTGTCCGCGGGAGGATGGCAGGAAGGTGGGCAGGACTGCTGAGGTGACAGTCCCCTGGGCTCCGTGTGCCGTGGACCCGGCTGCAGCCCTGGGTGGGGGGCGGCCAGCCCTGGCCCCCTGGGAGAGAGGGCCCCTCAGGCCACCTGTTGGAAGCGGGCTGGGTGGGGGTCTCGGCCGTGGTGGGCATTGGTGTGACCGCCGCTCGCTGAAGACGTGTGGAGTTTTGGGTCTTTTCTTGTGGCTCTTTTCGGCGACCTCCCCGGGGACACTCTTACTCTGGGTCCCCCGACGTCCGTGTAGAAACGGCCGATCGCGATGCTGCCGCTCCGCCCTCTCCTCCGGCGAAGGAGAGGTCGCCACCTGGGGTCTGGAACGCCCCTGAGCGCCGCTGGGGGCTCCGGAGCGTCCGGGTGAAGCTGGACGCTGGTCTGAAGTTGGCCGTCAGCCTTACTCTGCTCTGCACCCCGTTTGCAAGCTGCAGAACGGAATCCGCAGCTTTCCCGGTGACGTTCAGAGGAGCCCTTCTTAGCATATTAATGAGCTACTTTTATTTTTTTATTCCGTGACCGAGGTGAACGTAAATAGCAGTCTCAGTGCTAGGATGAGGCCAGTGCTATGAGGAAGGCCCGGAGCTGCTGGGATCTGGTGGACAGGGCGGGGCTCCAGCCGGAGCCACTGCCCCGGATATGGGGACACTCCTGTCCCTGTGCTGAGCCGGCGGCCAGGACACGGGAGCCCAGGCGTCTGCCCCGGGGCCGCCCGTCGGCCGTGCAGCTGAGCGGAGACAGTGGCCTGGGCCCTCTGGCCGGTGCTGACCTTCAGCACCTGCGGACACGGCCCCGCCGGCCCTCAGACAAGCGCCGCCGCTCGCTGGCTGCGTCACTACCCAGAACGAGCTGCTGGTTCATCTCCCGTCTGAATTGCCAGCTAAGCTGTAGTTTGCCCCCGGGGGTGGGTTTGAGCCGCTCTCCGTCCGTCCGGCTGTCCGGCCTCACGTGCTGGGGCTCCAGGCCGTGCGTGGGCTGCTGATGGCGTTTCAAGGACCAGGTTTGTGGATCTGGAGGATCTGGAAACTGTGGGCAGCAGAGACAGGTTCTTCTGACAAGTAACTGCAGCCGTGACGTCCTCACAGCTGGACGGGCCCCTGGCCTCAGCGTCTCCCACAATGCAATTGGGTCCCGGGCGCTTAGTTTTGAAGACTGGGGAGGGGGGACCCTCTGTCCCCTCTGTGTTCCTGTGACTTCAGAAACTACACGTGTCCTTCAGCCAATCAGTGAGCAGCTGCCTGTTCCAGACTTTCCCTGTGGAGCCAGAGTCACGTGCACTTGTCAGGTCCTGGGGCACGGCGCCAGGTGGGATGGGCGCCAGGTGGGATGGGCGCCAGGTGGGATGGGCGCCAGGTAGGATGGGGTCCAGGTGAGATGGTCTCCAGGTGAGATGGTCTTCAGGTGAGATGGTCTTCAGGTGAGATG
>PVKE010046780.1:0-12147 GCA_004027555.1 Craseonycteris thonglongyai | reverse complement strand
AGAGAGAGAGAGAGAGAGAGAGAGAGAGAGAGAGAGAGAGAGAGAGAGAGATACAGAGACAGAGGACAGAGAGAGAACTGAGCTGGGGGAACTCCCCAGTTCAGCACATG
Organism: Craseonycteris thonglongyai; assembly: GCA_004027555.1. Classification (NCBI taxonomy): domain Eukaryota; kingdom Metazoa; phylum Chordata; class Mammalia; order Chiroptera; family Craseonycteridae; genus Craseonycteris; species Craseonycteris thonglongyai. Next base: position 12,037 of record PVKE010046780.1, on the reverse strand, counting down.
GGTCCGAACGGGCCGGGCCGGGATTCAATCCTAGGTCCCCGGCGCTGCAAAGTGAGTGCTTAACCCACTGAGCCATCCCGACTTCCCCAGTCTCCTTTATTATTTCTCTTTCTCTGCTCATCCTCTAAACGTAAATATTTCCTAAAGGTCAGCCCATACCTCAGTGTTCATGCTTAGCTTTGCTAATATTATACACCTCCACACAAATGGTTTTGATCATCTACATAAGTCACCAATCTTTGTTTAATTTATGAGGACAATTTGAGAAAACTAATAAATAATGATGCTTTCACAATGAATGCCACAATGCTTGATACATGGTAGGAATTTATGAACTGAGTCATAGAGCAAAAAAATATTACAAAATGAGGCCCTTATAGCAGCCTCTTCAACACACACTCATGCACACGTACATGCACACACAGATGAGGAATGCTTCAAGGGAGCCAAGATGGCTAAGGAGACACTGGTCACTGGCAATTATGCCCTTTCTTATCATTCAGAATGATTAGTCTGCTGGTTGTGGCGACCTGTACAACCTGGGAGGTGGCTTGACAAGGTTACTTAGGTCAGAGCAGGATAACAAGCAGCAGAAGAAAGAGCTCTATGCCATTTAAGAAAATAAATAAACAGCCCTGATCACGCTCCTAAAGCCAGCAGCTTCATTTTGCAATTGAGTAAGCTGTACTTGTCTTCCTTGTTTCTCTTTGTTTACGAAGGTTTCTAAGTTCTTGCCCACGGATGGTGTAATTTGCTTAGCCAGACAAGCAGGTACTGTACACAATAAGTTATTCTAAATAAAAGGGGTGATTAATCAAGAAAAATCAAACTGTGAGCCCTAGTACCACTCCTTCCTGGCTGGTCCCAGACTCCCAGCTTGTTTATTTAGTGTCACCCATAGTCTGTCATGGCTGACCTAAAACTATCAGGAACAGCTACGATGGCAGCCAAGCATAAACAAAAATCTGAACTGAAGGTGCAGAGGGACTCCCATTCCACAGATAAGATCTATTGCTGTAATAGTCCTTGATTATGAAGACCAAAGGAGAAAAAACACCAAATATACAGACACTTTTCTGTTTATTTATACATGAAGTAGGAGGGGGAAGCAAATCATTTACAAAGAAGAGGGAAAGAGGGAATAAGGTTTCATTACATGTCACTGTTTCTCAGTTTATACAACACGATTCTGTGATGGCAGGGGTTTGCTTCTGGTCTCCTTTGTTTGCGTACTGGCATTTTACTAAGCTTAAGAAAGAAAACACACACTGAGGCCAGAGATAGCAGAAAGAAAGGGGAATTGAGGTGGGAAAACCTACTAGACTGTTCACCTAGCAAAAAAATGTTTCCATTTCCATGCAACTATTACAAGAGCTATAGATTTAGGCCAAAGATGAATAGGTTGTTCGACTGTCTTTCACAGGAAATGCTGTGTTAGATTATGTTTTTCAGGTGAACAGGATCCTTTATATTGTAGGAGTTTGCTACATTTTTAACATAAAGAAGCCACCTTTGGTGAAATCCTCACTACTCTGCTTTCCATGGTATTCTTTCTGCAGTAGAACCCTTTCACTTTTCCATCAGATTCTTTAGCTGTATAAAGTTTGGGAACTACTTAGAAAGAATGTTAGCTGGAGATGCTTCTAATCAGAATGGAATAGATGTAGGTGTCAGCTTCATAGCCAATCTGGTCATTATCTCAAGATGGACTGTGAAAAGATAATTTTCACCGGTGAAGAGGCCCACAAGTTCTGGGAAGCAACTGAAATGGATCTCTTCATTGTTGTCTGTAGGTGCTATGCTGCTGTTGCTCATGTTCCAGGTGCCAGATTTATCCATTTAATGGAGAAGTGTGCTTGTCCTACTAACCTTCCTATTTATAAAATGTGTAAGAGGGAGGGGAAAAAAATGCTTCCAATAGGATACTAGTATTGAGGAATACTGCTTTATTGTTCTCTGTTGGTCAATTACTGGGACAAATGGCTGCAAGAAGTTCTCCCCAAACTATTACTTGTAGCCCATGCAGTGTTACATTTCACTCCAAAGAGTACAGCTCTAATGCTTTATCACATTCCAATGCTCAAAAGGGAAATTGCTGGTAAGGTACTTAACACTAAATGCAAGCGTTTTGGTATATTAACATTGCCTGGGACGACAGATAAATTTCAACACATCACACTTGCACACTAAGGAATCGGGATCTCATTCTCTGAGGCACTGGTGGAAGTAGGAGGCTCTGCCTAGGGAAGGCACAAAATGAGGGCTGGCATTATCAAGACACTGTACTGAAAAGGTGAAGTGTTCTATCAGCTACTGTGAAAACCCCAACTGGGTTTACTTGCACGACTGGCTGAAAATGCGTCTTCTTTTCCCTTGTGGACGTTTTGTGGTTAAAACACACATGCACACACTTTTGGAAAAAGTTGACCTCAGGACTGACATAGGGTACACAGAGTTTGAGAAAGACTGTGGTTTATCACCAAACTAATATCAAATTTAGATAGATACTTCAGTTTATTTTCTCCAAGCTGTTCTAAATTTATATTTCTACTTTAGCAATCTTCTAATTAATTAGGGTCCAAAATCTCAAAAATGCTTCTGAAGTACAGCACTGTTTTCTTTGCCTGCTTAAAGCCTGTCACACCATCCTCCTCTTCCGAATCCCTCCCAGTCCTTTCCAGCATGTTTCCACTTTCTAACCAGGAGGGGCTGTGTAAGTATGGCGGTTATTTGTGAGGGGATGCTTCTATACACACAGACCATTGACATCATCAAGGTTATTTTTAGGATGAGTTATGATGGCCAGAATCAAGTGCTTTATTACATGAGTTGGTTATATTCTATTTAACTTTTTTGTCTGTAAACAGTATTTTTTTCTGATACAGTGTTAAAGCAGATGTAATTCACATACCATAAAATGTACGCTTTCAAAATTGTACAATCCAATGGCTTTAAGTATATTCATAAAGTTACATAACCATCCCCACTGTCTAATTCCAGAATATGTTCATCATCCCACAAAGAAGCCCCATTGCCATTAGCACTCAATTCCCATTCTACCATCTTCCCAACTCCTGATAATCACTAACTTTCTCTCTGTGTCTATAAATTTGCATATTCTGGAATTTTGTGTCAATGGAATCATACTCTATAAGGCCTTTTGTGTCTGGCATTTTTCCTTTATTGTGATATATTTATATTCAAGGTTCATTCATGTTGTAGCATGTATCACTATTCTTTCACTTTATTTTTATTTTATTTTATTTTTTAATTGTATAATTTATTGGGCTGACATTGATTGATAACAATTACATGGTTTCCAGGTGTACAATTATACATTATATTGTCTAAATATCGCATTATATGCTCACCACCCAGAATCAGCTCTCTTTTTATCACCATATATTCGATTCCCACTCCCTACACTGCCCCCCGCCACCAGCTCTCCCACCCACCTCCCCCTTTACCCTCAGGTAACCACTAAACTATTGACTGTGTCCATGACACTTCATTATTTAACTGATTTGTGGATATTGAATCAACCTTGCATCTCAGGATTAAATAAGACTTGATCATAGTGTATGATATTTAAATGTATCGTTTAATTTAGTTTGCTAACATTTTGTTGAGAATTTTTGCATTTCTGTTCATCAGTGTTGTTGGCCTATACTTTTCTTTTTTTTGTATTGTCTTTATCTGGTTTTGGAAGGGTAATGTTCACCTTGTAAAATGAACTTGTCAGCTTTCCCTCTCTTGACTCCTGAGTCACCATACCTCTACAGGAGCCCAGGGTGAGTGCCTGCAACTGAGTGACTCTGTGTGTGTTCTCTTTCAGACAATGTCTGGGTTTCCTATCACTTTCTGTTTCACTCTGATGGTTGGAAGCTCCACTATTTTCCACAGTCAGATGCTGTAGAAACTCTTCTTTCTCACACCAGTACTTTGAGATGGGGAGTTTGGTGTGGGGCTGGGTTTTCTTGCTTCTCTGGGGGGCACCACTGTGGCTGAGATATCTCTTTTGATTCTGAACCACCACATGCAGGTGTAGGTCCAGCCTATTTCCCGTCTGTGCCCCTCCTACTGGTCTTAATATGGCTTCTTCTTTATATTCCTAGGTAGAAGACCCCTGTTCAGCTAGACTTCAGATAGTTCTCTAGGTTGATTGCTCTGTAATTTAGTTGTAATTTTAGTGTGGTCATGGGAGGAGTCAAGCACGTTGTTTATCTATTCCACCATCTTTGATCCTCTTGAGTTTTATAGTTGTTGTTTTTTTAATTTTAATTTAAATGTAGATAAATGTAGATTTGTAATACATTTTTTAGTTAATTTTTGTAAGGGGTATAAAATTTGTGCCTCAATTAATTTTATTTTTGCATGTGGATATCTAGTTGTTCTAGCACCATTTATTGAAGAATCTATCTTTGCTCAATTTGGTTGCCTTTGCTCCCTTGTTAAAGATCATTCAGCTATATTTATGTGAGTTTATTTATGGGCTCTCTATTTCATTCTCTTGATTTATTTGTCTTTTCTTTTGCCAGTGCTACACTTTCTTGAATAACATACCGGTAGCTTTATAATAAGTCTTGAAGTCGAGGAGAATCTGTTCTTCAACTTTGTTCTTCTCCTTCAATATTGTATTGACTATGCTAGGTCTTTTGCTTCTCAATATAAAATTGGGAATCAGTTTGTCAATTATTTCATTCTGTTTATGGTTCAATAATATTTCATTGTATGGATATCTCACATTTTGTTTATCCACTCATCAGTTGATGGACATTTGAATTCTAACTTTTTGGCTACTGTGAATAGTGCTGCTATGAGTAGTCATGTACACGCTTTTGTTTAAATTTGTGTTCTCAATTCTCTTCAGAGTATCCTTAGAAGTGTAATTGCTGAGTTATGTGATAACTCTGTTTGACTTTTTGAGGTATTTCCAGACTGTGATTCAAAACCGCTAAAATATAACTATTTATAACATGATAATTTATAATTTGCATTCAACACTTTTCTTTATTTTAATCAATTTATCTACTTTTTTATTGTTAAATTTATTGGGGTGACATTGGTTGGCAATATAGTTTTCAGGTGTAGTGGGCACCAGATATCTGGTGATGGAAGGGGAGCTGATTCTGGGTGGTGAGCACATAATGCAATGCATAGATGATGTAATGTAGAGTTGTACACCTGGAAATTTATCTACTTAAAAAAGTAAATTTAACTCTTTTATACAAGGTATTCTTTTATTTGGCCTGTATTTTATATAAGGGACGATGAAGTTGAATTTAGTTTACTTTCAATACCCATTAAACTTTTTCTGATTCAAAATTTTACTAGCTATGGCAGTTGGTTTTAGATAAACTTTGAATACAATTACATTAATAACTGATAATTAATATTACATAGTTTATTGGATGTATGTTAATAGCTATTAGAAAGATACATGAAGAATATTTATTTAAAAAAGTTTTTGCTTAAATAGTATCCTGTTTCACTAAAAAAGATTACCTGAGCCCACATCCCAGCTATGATATGTTCTATTTTAGACACTCAATAAATAATTACCCAATTGACTGATTGTTTAAAGTGTTAATCTGAAATTTGTTGTTAAGACAAGTGAATATTTGGAAGCTAAAAATCTTTTAAAACATCTGAGGATATTCAGGAACTTTCTAGGAGATAAATACAAAAATTGGAAATAAACCCTATGGTTTATTTTTCTAGTAAAGGAGAAATGACCCTTTATTCTGGGTCTGATAGTGTAATCATGTTATTTTCAATAAATTAAGAACTGGGAAAGCCAGGACGGCTCAGCGCGTTGAGCGCTTGCTTTGAGGCCACGAGGACCGAGGATCGAATCCCAGCTCTGGCCCAGGCAGGACCCACATGCTGAACTGGGGAGTTCCCACAGTTCGGTTCTCTAGCTGTCTCTGTCTCTGTCTCTCTCTCTATCTGTCAAAAGTAAAATAGAAATAAATATGCACTGAAGATAAAATAATTACTCTCTATAAATATAAAAAAAGATATATATAAAAAAAAAAAGAATAGACTGGATTCTCTGCCAAACTTAGGAAGTTGCCTATCTCCTAGCTTTATACTTAGGTTCCATTTATCCAACTCCTCAAATTTATAGCAAGTTTTAATGTTCTGTTCTTGTATACTGTTTAGTGATGGGAATGGGACTAAAGACCCATGAAAAATACATTAGAATAAGGGAAAAAGAAAACCTTTGAGAGATAATATCAAGTGTATTTTGAAAAATATTAAGTTTTACAGAAATCATTAATTAAACATTTCTAAAGGTAAATAATATTAGACAGGAAGCAAACAAGCACCATTATGGTCAGTGGTCAGATCAGAGACATTTTCTCCATTAAAGACCTCATGGCACCAGGGAAACCAACACAGACTCTGTTAAGATATTAAAATAGTTATTCATTCAGGAGAGTGTCTCATATAAAAGATCTACTAGGGTGTTTGCGACCACATACCCCACTCAGGTGAAGAATTACTTGCAGTTCTTAAAAGGCTTGGTTGGTATGTGAAAAGCTGATGTGCTTTTGTGGAGTATCAGATCAATTTGAGTGTAGCCAACTAGCAACATAGACTTACATAGTAAGTGTAGTACAGATAACAAAGCCTTGAGAAAAGCTTGTGATTTAAATTTTTTATGTGAAACTAATTTATAGTTGATTCCAATTTAAAAACAACATTCATTCCTCTGTTTGTCCACTGTTGAGCTTTATAATAGTAACAAGCCATCATTATACTTGTTTCAGAGATAAAGTCTCTACACCAAGCTTTTCTAAACGGTGGTACGTGGGCTGCATGAGGCCCAGGACAGCTTTGAATGCAGCCCAACACAAATTCATAAACTTTCTTAAAACATTATGAGATTTTTTTTTTTTTTTAAGCTCATCAGCTGTTGTTAGTGTTAGTGTATTTTATGTGTGGCCCAAGACAATTCTTCTTCTAATGTGGTCCAGGGAAGCCAAAAGGTTGGACAACCCTGTGTTTACACAGTGCTCCCTTGGAATATTCCTTGTTTTTGTTATGTGTCAAATAAGCATGTAACAAATGTCAATTCTAATGAGCTTAAGTTGGCAAGGATTCAAGATAAGGATATAGGGACATCTCATGGAACCCAACAGTGGGAAGCAATTTGGGCTTAGAAGGGGCATAGAAACAGGGACTAGAAAGTTGTTGTCTTTTTCTCTGTGTAAACCGGTTTCTTCTGTATGTCAAGCGACAATTTTCTTTATGTATTTCTAAACCTATGTCTTAAAGATCTGGACAACCCAAAAAGGATTGCCTTTAAGTTGTAAGTCCAGTTTCTGAGAGAAGGGTCTCTATTTGCATGAGATTGAGGCAGGGACACAATCCTGGTCTAGTCAACCATGGCTAAGGGGGTGGGGTTATAAATGAAATGTCTGCTGATGTGTCCACCATCATGAATGGGCCAGCAGAGGATGTAGGGTGCCTGGCAGTGTAATGTCACATGTTGCATGAGATGGGGGCAGAAATTTATCTGTGCATATCAGCTAGAACTGATTTTAAGTAAAGCACATAGAATGAGAGTGTAAACAGACAACTATTTGTCTCACTACCTACCCAACAACAGTAGCTATATTGTATTACTGTCTCAGAAAACTCTGCATGTGGCTATTATACAAAGAAAACTAATATTGACTTATATGTACTTTTTTTTCGAAGTATAAATCAAAGGATACATTCTTAAGGGAGAGCATGGCAGACATTGTTTAACAATCTTTTGAATACATTCTTCAACCAGGGGGGAAATCAATTGCTTTTTAGTTGTCTTTATTAAAAGTCTTGTGAGGTCTTCAACAAAGCGCTGTCAGTTTAAGTCATTTCAGAGCCAACTATTTATTCAAAGGCGATGTATAAAAGTGCAATCGAACACAGCAATTGGGAGGTTGTTGGAGTGACTGCTGAAACACTTAGAGAGCACCATGTTATCTTTCCTCATACCCTTGAGGAATAAAACTTGCAGAGACTTTGTTCTTAACATAGATGTTTTAGAGGTATACAGTATCCTATAAATACTCAAAAAGCCATAATAGTGTGTTAACTGTTTTATAGGAAAGTTCTGCTTTAGGATTTTTATATTTATTAAAATTAAAAGGGAGGTTTTTTTCTTTTTTCCTCCATTTTGCCTTTAGTTGTATATGCATATGTTCAGCTATGTTCCATTTTAATCATAAGATTTCCTATTTGAAAGAATGAAGACCAACAAAACAAACTAAAAACAAGATATATGTCTTTCCAAAAAATGTATGAGTATATTAAGATGTGATTGTTGCTAATTCAAAAGAAGTGTTTTTTTATTATCGTAGGCAGAGACTTCAAAGGAGAAAGGAAGAGATCACTTTAATTTAAAGAGCAGGAAATTAGAAAATGTGTCCATGAAGGAAGATAAATTTAAAATTTTAAGGGGGAGGAATTATAAGATAAGAAATATCATGCTCCAAATCATGGGTAGGGAAGATGTGGTAGAAATAAATATTTCTTCAGCCAATATGTGACAGAATGCTGCTAGAAAGACTACAAATGTTTTAAATTGGTGGTAATAGGTGAGTATTTGATGGGAATAGAGAGTATAAAGAATAGAGAACAGACTGTTGTAGCTTTGCATAGTAATGTGGGAGCATGAAAATGGCTGTGCAAGCTGAAATCATGCAGAATTCTTAATGATCAATGGGAAATATACAATTGTTCAGTGACTTTTAAAAATGATTGTTAAAACAATTAAAAACACTGCCTTATTGTCAGTTATCAATATACAGGGAAATGGAAATGGTCAAGTAAGTCACAGCAATCCATAACACGAGAAACATTGAGAATTAAAGTACATTATGATTTTTGTAAAAGTCCTATCAGTAGTAGTTTTAATTTGTACTTGTCTTCTTTTTGTCTATAATTTACAATAAGGAGTGAACATCTTTCTGTATATTGGCATATTGTCATATTCCTTTCTAAGTTCCAATTAGCTTCCAACATTTTATCCTTCATGCTTTCAGTGTTGCAAAACTGAGAGCTTCCTTAATGTTGAAGTTGTTTGCTGGCGTCACTTCTTCCGGGACATCTTCACCCTTTTGTCAAAACTGCTTTCCTCATGTATGTTGATAAGTTCAACTTCACTAAGTTCTCTGACTGTGTATCCTGAGCCTCTCAAATGTAGCTTTGTCAACAATCCTATGGTTAGCTGTTTCTTCTAAAACTATTTACACTGGATTGGAATTTCACTTTTGATGTTATCACTCTTCATTTCTTTGCTGCATTTCTTTTTTCTTTTTTGCCAATCCCCTGTTTCAATTATTCACTTTTGTAAAATGTCTTGTAGTTTATCACTGAGAGACCAGGGGCAACACAACTTTATGCTTTGCTGTCTGTAAGTGAACTGAATAACAGTTGCAGTCGTCAATAAATAACAAATAATAATTGCAGTGGCCAATCACTGGCAGTCTTTGAAAAAAAGTGATGTGATTAGTTACTGCTTCTGATTCATATCTATAATTTACATAATGATGTATGGACTGAAGAGCTTGTTGTGAAGTTTGTACTTACATAATTACTCACAGTTAATATACTGTGGTCACTGAAATTTGAGCCACTTTGTTGGGGCCTGGTATAATTCAGTTTAACTGTGGTAACTGAAATTTGTGCCAGTGCCCAGCTAAATGAGAACTGCCTGTATGTATTAGGGATATAGTTTCTGGAGAATATGAAAGGAAGGATCAAAAAGGGCCATTTTTTATGTTAAAAAATAATTCAGCTGAAATTCACATAGCATACAATGCACCATTTAAAAATATCTTATACAATTCAGTGGCATATATTGTATTCACAGTTTTGTACAACCACCACCTGTCTGCTTTCAGAGCTTTTACGTCACACCACAAAAATGCCCTATACCCAGTAAGTAATCACTCCCTATTTCCTCACTCCCAGTCCCTGGTAGCTACCAATCTATTTTCTGTCTTTATGGATTTGCCTATCAGGAAATAATGTATAAAAGGAGTCACATAATAGGTGATCTTTATGTCTGGATTCTTTCACTGAGCATACCATGTTCAAGATTCATGCAGTTGTACATATCAGTATTTACTTCCTTTTAAGGCTGAATAGGATACCATTGTATGGATATACCTCAATTTCTTCTTCCATTTATTCATGAACTTTTGGGTTGTTTTCACCTTTTAGATAATATTGCTATAAACATCTGTGAAACATTTTGAGGAACTGCCTGGACATGTCTTGTGATGAGCAATGTGTGTATTTTGGGGGGTGAAATTGCTAAGTCTTAATATTTGTATATGCCCAGCTTTAGTAGATGATGCTAATTTTATTTAGTAAATCAATTCTACCAATTTACATTCCCACATGCGGTGTATGGGAGTTCTAATTGTTCCACATCCTTGTCAACATTTGTTATTGTCAGGCTTTCTATAATAACTTTAGGTAGGTGTCTGTGGTTATATTGTGGTTTTACTTTGCATTTCTCTGATTACCAATGAAAATATACACCTTTTTATATGATAATTTTCTATTTGGCAATCCTCTTAAAGCACCTGTTTAAATCTCTTTCTATCTTTCTGTAGTGTTATCTGTCTTTAAAAAGTTGATTTACAGGAGTTTATTTATTCTGAATATGTGCCCTTTGTTAGTTATCTGTATTACAAATATTTTCTTTTTTTTTTTTAAATTTTTTTTTTCTTTTTTGACAGAGAGACAGAGAGATACAGAGAGATACAGAGACAGAGAGAGAACTGAACTGGGGGAGCTCCCAGTTCAGCATATGGTTCCGCATGGGCCGGGGCTGGGATTTGATCCTCTGTCCCCGTCGCTGCAAAGTGAGCGCTTAACCCACTGAGCCATCCCGGCTTCCCCTACAAATATTTTCTGCCACTCCATGTCTTGTGTTTTCTCTCTCTTAAAGGTGCCTATGATGAAAAGAAGTTCCTAACTTTAATGTCTTTCAAGTCATTAATCATTTCCTTAATGGTTGAGTTTTTTGTGTCTTAAGAAATTTTTGACTTACTTCAAGCTAATGAAAATATTTTCTATATAATCTTTTAGAAGCTTCATTGATTTTCCTTTCACATTTAGATATACAGTCACCTGTAATTAATTTTAGTGTATGATATGAGATGTAGAGGGCATGATTAATTTTTTTGCACAGAGCTTTTCACTTGACTCCAAAGGCCATGTTTTTCCTTATCACATTGCAGTGCCACCTTTGTCATAAAGCAGGTGTTCATGTATACAGTGTTCCCTCGCCACTCCGCGCTTCATGTTTTGCAGCTTCAGTGCTTCACGGGTTTTTCCAAAATATTCATCAAAAAATAAAAATGAAAAAATACAACCATGTCGGCAGCCACATGGCGGAAAGGAGCGTTGTTTCATGTGGATGCGCGAGAGAGAAGGATCCCTGCTTGTCAAACAAAGAGATGAGTTGACTCAGAGTCCATCCCACGGGCTCTCATAAAGGTGCGTGATTGGTTTCCGGTGCGACATCGACCCATGAGAGCACGAGTGGATTTATCCCTGTGAGATGATTGTCTGCGCATCCTTGCAGCCTCACCTAGCATCTTCTCTTGTTGTATCTTGCCAGTCTTGTCCATGATGTTGACTGTCTCGCATACTGTATTTTAGTGTTGTGTTGGCGATCACTTGTTTTGTTTAAGCGATCACTGTTTTTATTAATTAAGCCCTTATAATGCCGCCTAAGCGCCGTGCCCCTGCGAAAGCTTCCTCCGGGGCACCCAAGAGGAAGAAGATGATGACCATCAGTGAAAAAGTGAAACTTTTAGATACGATCAAAGAGGGCAGAAGTGATGCATCTGTGGCACGCCATGACGGGGTGAATGAATCTACAGTGCGGTCCATCAAGAAAGAGGAAGCAAACATCCGCAAAACTGCTTCAATAACCTTCAATAAAGAAGCGAAACGTGTGGTCACTCCGCGTAATAACAGAATTGTGAACATGGAAGCTGCACTGGCATTGTGGATTGCTGAT
>PVKE010046779.1:0-12150 GCA_004027555.1 Craseonycteris thonglongyai | reverse complement strand
AGAGAGAGAGAGAGAGAGAGAGAGAGAGAGAGAGAGAGAGAGAGAGAGAGAGAGGAGGGAGGGCCCAGAGCAGTTTCCATAGTAGTACATCATTACTTGTGACATAATTTCATGTCTACACAGGTAGATGTGTGGGCTGAGTATGGCAGGAACCTAACTGGAGACCTGCATGTGAGGTGAAAACCTTTGCCGTCAAGCTGTCTCAGTGGTTACCAGCTGTGCTGCAGTTCAGCATGTGGGGTTGCATGGGCCAGGGCTGACAATTAAACCCTCGGCTAGGATTCAAACCCTGGACCTTATGATTGCAAGGCAAGGGCTCAACTGCTGAGCTATCCTGGCATTTGTCTACAATTTCTTTTTTAACCAGCAGGTTTTAGTTATTAAGATTTGAACACCTGTCTAAATTTATCCCCCCAAATATCCTAATAACTATTCACTTGTAGCCTTCTAAAGACCTATAATACTGTTTAGAGTCTCCAACTATTAATCTTAGTCATTTTAGAACAACTACATCATAGCTCCCACATGCAAAAAATTACTAGAGAAGACTTGGATGCCTCATATAGAACTAGCTGAGGATTTTACTTCCTTTTCCTTTCTAGAACTTCTTTTCCCTATATATAGATCAAACCGTTTTTAAAAGTATCTCTAATTTCTGGTCTGGTCTTCAAAGTCTGCTAGACTAGCCCTAAAAATTGTCTCCAGAAATAAGTTTCTATGCAGCCTACTAATTTAAATCAGCCATCCCCAAATTTACAAATGATGTTTGCTCCAAAATGATATCCTTTCCCCATGCTACATCCACAAGTTTGGGTCAATGCATTTCTGACCACTGTGACATCTACAGTGCTCCTGCATAGCCCCCTAAACATTTACCTGGAACCTTCAGATCAATGGAAATGTGTCTCCAGCCTGTCACCGGCTTCTTTAATAAATAGCATCATAGTTTGATGGCAAACTTTGGGTTTCGATGGAAAAATTATCTCTCCACACCCCATACCTTTTGCAGGATGAGATCAAGATGCACTAGCCAAGTTTAAATTCTGAGGCTGAGCAAAATAAAAAAGTATTTAGTGATTTAAGTAAAAACAGGAAGAATCTATATGACAGTTTAAGAGAAATGACTATAAGTCGTGTATCCAGGAGTAAGACATGAACACGGACCATCGGACTGGAGATTGGGCGTAAATGTCTGGTGCAGTTATCCTAATGCTTACTGATATTACTTGCCGTTTCTGGACTGTGGCATTGCCTGAGTTCTCTCAGGCTCTGGGTCAATTGGTCTCTTACTCATTTCTGTGAGGAGCTGCTAGAAAGGGAGGTGCCTGCTTCCTACAGTGCAGAGCTACTTTCCTCTCTGAAGAAAGCTGCTCCTTCTACCTTGAGGATCATTTTACACAGAAACGATTCAAGGGGGTCTCCCCAAATTGTAAATTTAGAACTGACCATGAAGGCTTTTCCCTGCAAAAGTTTGAAAAGCTTTTGGCCTATTATCTTTTCTTCCACAGAGGCTGAAGAGAAATGAAAAACTTGACAGAATTTGAACCAGGTAATGTTTTTAAGCAGAAATTAGTATGGGAAGTGCCAGGAGTTTGGGAACCTTAAAAGTAGTAAAGGGTATTTGAAGGGCATTGCCCAAAATGTTGAATAAGGATCAGTGAACCAAAACCAAACAAATTGTGTATTATAAGTTCTGTGAGGTCAGGAACTAGCGCAGTCATATTGTAATATCTTTAGCCCCTCATGCAGTGTTCATAAGCCCTTAATAAATATTTGGTGACTGAATGAATAAATGAATAACAAAAATGAATGCCTCAGATCTGTACATAGTTAGATTTTATAGGCAGATGGAAAAACCCTGAAATTCCACCATTAGGAATTTATTTCCTTGTTTTAAACATTGCTCTTTCCTTCCCATACCTTCTGCTGAAACACAAATACTCCTGAGCCTCCAATATCTCTGATGTCTTAGTGTGAATGAATTTAACAGAATAGGATGATATACGACATTTATGAAAAAGGAGGAAGGCTAAATGAAAGCATATTTTTGCAGAAAGTGTGGTCAGAACACAAGAGACCTATTTCCAAATATTTTTTCTTGGGTTGCTCTTGTAAGAAGCCTGTTCCAGCTGCTACAATATTCCTGGGAACACCTGCAGCTTTTGGAAAGTAACACAAATTAGGGAAAGAGGAGAGAAGAAGTTGGAGAGTGGACTTTTAAAAGCATTTTGCCCTCGTTTTCTATTAATAAAATGTATTTATTACTTAGGCAACATTTTTCCCAGCAGGCAAATTACAACTAACAACATACAATTTAAGCTAACGTTCTTTTTGCTAAAGGCCTCAGTCATAACAGGTGTTATTACGGGTAATAATTACTTGAGGAGGAAGAAAGAATGATTTTATTGTAAAATTTGTGGAAGGTCCAGTCAATGCAGTAACGAATTATGTCAAGTACCTTATTTTTCAGCTCTCAGGGAAGACCATGATCTGTAAATGATTTATAGCACTTGGGTAGTAATGAATTTTTGGTAGATACAACTGAAACAGTCCTGTGTATGATTGTGCCGTTGAAGGTAATGACACTGGGTTTAAGGAAAGTAGATATTTACATGTAGGAATTGAAACAAACACTCAAATTTTCCATCAGTGGTGGTATATACTGTTTGGTTTCTGAAAAGAGAGAGAATAGGGTGTAAAGTGAAGGAGGACTGGGAGATGTGAGCAGGTGGTAGCCCTTCCTGCGACCAGGTGGTGTTCTTAAAGTGCCCTGCAAAGCACCCGCTCCTGAGAGAAGGTTCTGGCGACCACTATTTTTCGCTTTGTCCCTGGGCCTGAGTGAGTGTCTGGGGTGCATGGAGTTGGAAGAGGAGATGGTATGGGGAGCCAGTCAGGTCCACCACATCCAGCACTCATAGCCTAAAGAAAATAGGACCATTGAATAGTTGTTTATGGTAGGGGCATTTTATTGGTCTTAAACATAAACACTACTGAGGGTGCTAAAAATGTATACACATTTTAAGAAAGGAAAAATTGTATTAAAATTGTAATACTCAGCATATACCAATAACCAAAGACAAATACAAGTCATGTTTGACTTCTGCAATTACAAGAGATGCTCAAAGTGGTTCCCAACAGTGTCCAGACACTTCTGATTACAGCAAACTACGGCCTGAGCAATGTTGAACAAAGTGTCTACTTGCATCGCTGTGGCTAATCATTCCCATTATTTCAGCTCTCAGCTCAGATACCATCTCACAGAGTGGTCTCTGATCACTCAATGTCTTGTTGCCTGCCCCACCACCTGCCTCCCCTGCCCCCCCAGTTGTTCTTTATTTCCTTGGTTTATCTCAAGGTGTTTACAAAAAGAAGAGGAGGTAAAGAAAATATACAAATAACTCATGAGAGGAAGGCAGAAGTTTAGAACGCTACAAATAATTACAAATAATGTTATGCAGATTTAGTGAAGAAAGGGGTCACTTATCTTTTTTATTTTATATTTTAAAAGAAGTCCACCCTCGGAGAAGATTAAGCCTTTTATGTATACATAACTTTGAATCACCGGACAAGAAAATAAAGGTCCTGAAATGTTAACAAGATTGATGAACACAGGAACAAGGTCTTATAGAAGCCATTGAAATATGTGACAAGCATTAGCATTTCAGAGTAGTGATGAGCTATTTGTATAGATTGATGTGGCTAAAAATTAGACAAGGCATATTAAAAGCTGAGATCATTCAGGCTTGGGAGCAGCTGAATATGAGCAATTATGAGGCAGTTAAGCCATTAAATAAAACTGAAGATCTTATGAACCGCCAGAGCAAGAAGGCACCTCTGCGTGACAGAGAGCTTTATCACCAATGCTCTCCTCTCAAAACATAAACATCAGGAAATGCTGGTGCCAGGACGATGGAGATGTTCTTTAAAGGCAAACCATTTCACATGCTACTCAGGACAGCAGTCTCGTGCAGAGAAAGCCATCTCTAACTGGGCTTACCAATTGTGTGAGCCGAACGTGGGGATAAAGCAATTAAGGCCAGCCTTTTGATTTGGAGCCGATATGGGATCAGAATAACACAGAGTCCTGTGGAGAATGGCTCACCTACTTTCTGTCATGCTCCTATAGTTATACACTAAGACTGGCTGCCTTCATCAACTGATCCCTCCCTTAGAAAGTATTGTAAACATGAGTAATGCTGTTTATATGACAATGGCTATTTTATTCCCATTCTGCTCGGTGTTAGGCACTTTATAGCATAAGAGGGTTTCGAGAACACACTGAATAAAGGGAAATAATCCTAAAAAACATCTGTTTTTTCCCCAATCATTGTGACTTGGCTACATGATGTGATAGGAAATAAGATTATTCTGTGAAGAAAAGGCCGAGACAGTTTCAGAGTGAATTTGCCCACTTCAGTCTTGCTGTGTCTATATGCATAAGTCATTTTTAATGGCTTAATTGGTTGTCAATAGAAACATCTAAGATTTATTAAGAATCTGCCATGTGCTAGGCGTGGGATAGGCATGTTTACATATTTATTCAGCAGAAGCAGGGTTTTGGAGTAGAAAGAGCATGACAATTAGAGCTTCCGTCTTGGCATAGCCTCTTACTGGCTGGGGAAACTAAGCAAGTCATTTAAAACACTTAACAAATGTAAGTAAGAAAAACAAAATCTCTAGATCTATATTTATTTTACACTTTTAAAAGTGTGTGTGTGTGCACGCATGTTTGCATGCATATGTGTGTATGCACCCGTGTATGTAAGAGACTATCTTTCATATTCCTGGCTCTAAGGTTCTATGGGTTGTACATGTACAACTTTATTTATATTTTTGACCCTTCTGCTATTTCTTGGATTATATCCTTTCCATTTGCTATATATTTTTTCTTTCACACCCAAGTTGGTCATCGAATTTCACTTCGATTCTTCTTTGAAATATCTGTCAAATGTCTCCTTTTAACCAACCATTTTTGTATCTATAAGAGTACAGGCTTTATAGCATAATAGATTTGGGTTCAAATTCTTCCTTTGCCATTAGTAGTTGTGTGGTTTTATGATCTTTAGTATTTAAAGATTTATTTTTATTGTTTTTGGCAGAGAGAGAAATATGGAGACAGAGACAGACAGAAGGGGGAGGGCCCCAACAGTCTCCATAGTTGTACATCATTGGTTTTTCCACATAGTTTCATTCCACAGGTGGTTGCAGGGCTGTACAGGGCAGGAGCTGGGCTGGGGTGTCACCCCAGTGAGAACCGAACTGGGGGTACTCCCCAGTTCAGCATATGGGTCCACACGGGCCGGGGCCAGGGCCGGGAATTCGATCTTCGGTCCCCAGTGCTGCAAAGTGAGCGCTTAACCCACTGAGCCATCCTGGCTTCCCTGATCTTTAGTATTTATTTAAACTGTCTAACATTCAATATCTATAAAAGGTGATGCTAATACCCACATCTTAGGATTTTTGTGTGTGTGTGTGTGTATGTATGTGTGTGTGAATATTAAAGGAAACATGCATATAAAGTGCTTCGCTAAGTGTCTGGTACAAAAGACTCAATGTTAGCTAGTCCTTCTACTGCTACTAATATTAGTATTATTGGTAATAATTGTATTATCCTATGATCACTACTGTTATTTTCACCCTATTATCCTCTTTTATTAGACTGGTTTGATATAATAGCCCTGTAGCTGATATTTTGTATTCCATCACAGAACATCTACTGTAATAAATAACTATACTACATGAAATAGGCTGTGTTTCATTTTAGAGAGTTTCTAGTGCTTTCTTTCAGGTTCACTACGTAATTTTTTCTTCAGTGTTTAATCAGATATTTATTTTATTCAGTGCATTTTTATCTCAGACATTATATTTTTCATCTATAGTTAGTTTAATTGGGTCTTTTGATATTACCTATGTCTCGTCTTAACTTGCTCTTGCTTTCCACTACCTTAATGGTTCTCCACCAGAGATGACTGCCCAACAGGAGATGTATGACAATATCTGAAGATATTTTTTGTTGTTACAAAGGACGGTGGAGGAATGCTACTGGAATCCAGTCGGTAGAGAGCAGGGATGCTACTAAACATCCTATAATGCACAGGACATCCTCCACAATGCAGAATTACCTGGCCCAAATGTCAGTAGTACCAAGGTTGAGAAACCATACTCTACCTTCCTGAACATAGAAATATAGCTGTAATATCTGTTTTGATATCTTTGTCCATTTGTCTTATCATTTGTGTCATCTCTAAATCTATGTCTAGTTTAGTTATTTTTTCTCCTCATGTGCTTCTTTGCATACTTAGTGAATTTTTTATTGACTGCCAGTTACTATGAATTTTGTCTTGTTGCATATTTTTCATATTCTTTTAAATGTTCTTGAACTTTGTTCTGAACTCATTTAAGTTACTTGGAAACCATTTAAATCTATACGCTTGTTTTTGAAGTTTGTTTGGTGGGACCAGAATAACCTTTAGGGATAATTTTTTCTTTCTACTGTATCAATAGCCTATGAGTATCTGATGCCTGTGCTTTACAAAGTTTTTACTCTGGTGGGGCGGGGGTTGGGGTTGGGGTTGTGGGGGAGTGAGCTATTTCCAGACACGTGTGAGCTTCCTTTCAGTGACCTTTACCTGGCCTCAGTAGTTTTCTCACATGCATGTGCTGGTTAGCACTCAGCTGAAGACACAGAATCTTCTGCCAAGGTCCTGAGAGCTGTCTCTGCAACTCCTCCTCTCTGGTACTGTGTGTTATGAATTCTAGCCACCTTGACCTCCCTTCTTAAATAATCAACTCTATCTCCTCAACTCAGGGAGAAAGCTAGGCTCCTTTTGGTTTTCTCCATTTTGTTACAGCCTAGAACCCTTTCTAGGCAGTAAAAGGCAGGCCATCAAGGTAGAACTCACCTGTTTTGTTTCCCTTTACTCAGGGATCACTGTCCTGTGCATCCTGTTGTCCAATGTCTGGAAAATGTTGTTTTATATGTTTAGTTTGTTCAAGTTACTTAGGTGGTGGTGGTGGTGGCGGAGGGGTAAAACTGGTTCTTGATGTTTCATTGTGGCCAGAAGTGGAAGCCCATGGAAGACTTTTAAGAAAGGTACATAGACAATGCTATATATTATATTAAAAAGAGAATCTCATTTTGTTGCTACAGCCGTGCTTCTAGAAACATTCTATCTTCAGAATCAAATTGGTTTCAGTGCTGAGATCTCAAGCACAAGGTATGCATTTACCAGAATAACCTCTAAACTTTTCCAAGCCACTTCTCTTTTGCTCCCTCTCTCCGCTTGGGGTGCTTCTTTTGAGAATTCATAGTTTGGTGCCTCAGCTGTTTCATTTTTAAATCGTTACCCTCCAGGATCCTATTACTTGCTCAACCCATTTGGACCTTTGTTTGTTTGTTTGTTTGATTTTGTCCTTTTCTGCAGTCAGGTCCTAAAATTTATGTACCAGTATGGCTCAAGAATTCAGATGTCTGTCTGTTGGTCACAGTGCAACTTAATGGTGTATTTATATCGCTGCATTTATTAGCTTTGAAATTCCTAACAGAGGTATCCATTTTCTGCCCTTAGGGCATGCTCACATTTTAATTACCACTTACACATTAAAGAATAGTTCTTTACATGTTTTTAGTAACTTTGTTTTTCTTAAAATCTTTCATTAAGATGTGTTTATGGAAAAGGATGGGGGCAGGAAGCATAATGAGATCTGGGGAATAAAAAAGCAAAAGAGAAGTACTACTTACTGAGTCCCAAGTTTCAGTACTTGCCAGCTGTCCAATCACTATTTCTCTTGGTAGCATGTATGACGTTTTCAGATTTTCCAAAGCTAGATAAATGTTAGCTCTTCATGCTTGTGGTCACCAGCCTGGAAGTTGCTAATCATGATACTGTTATATTGTAGCTTGGGTGAGATTGATCTGGTTAGTGGTTGGTTATGCTGCTCCATATAGTCATAGGATGCTGCTTGACAATACAATCCAGGACTTAGGCTGAGTGGCTCATAAGATTAGAGATAAGAAATGTGGAATCTTTCTTCTTTTGGTTCCTAATTTAGAGCCAATCAAAAAGTCATTGGATTTAATGATCCCCAGTTAGAAGATCCTGTGAAATAAACTGCTGCTGTCAATCCTATTTTTAATGGACAAGAATCCCCATAATTCAGTGCCACATGGTATCCTTTGTTCCATAGAGTTGATAAATGGGCTGTGAATTGAACGGTTTCTGGAATCAATTTCTCCCTCCCTCCTTAGAGCTCAGGCAGTTTGATAGGATAAACTATAGAAGTATAACCAAACTTTATTACTGATCCAAATATGTTATTTGGAGTGGCTCCAGGATTTGGGCTCATGTGGCGAATAAGGCCATGGTGAAAAGCAGATACTATAAAAGTAAAAGAATAGTTGAGATCCACCATTGGCTTGACAGTTTAGAGAGCACTTTGGACAGGGCTCAGAGAACACACTACTCTTTCTAGAGGTCAGCAGCTGTTTGAGTTGTCAGGGTGAGGTCTGGGGGTCAAGGTCAAGAAGACAGTAAAACACTGGGCACATAATTCAATAGCA
This sequence comes from Craseonycteris thonglongyai, assembly GCA_004027555.1. Lineage (NCBI taxonomy): Eukaryota > Metazoa > Chordata > Mammalia > Chiroptera > Craseonycteridae > Craseonycteris > Craseonycteris thonglongyai. The sequence continues at coordinate 3,590 of PVKE010046779.1, read as the reverse complement.
GACAGAAAATACTGGTACTAGGGAGTTCAAAACCAAGGCTTCTCTTTTTGAGAAAAAGTCTCTTACATTTTTTCTTGCAGTGGGTGCAGATAAGCCAATTTAAGAAAGTAGCATGTAAATTAAACTGGATAATGCAAAATGAGGACAGATTATGACAAATGGCAAGAAGTCCTAATATATTTGGATTTAAATTGCTTCAGTTCAACTCTATTTACTTGGAAAAAAGAGAGAGAAAAATATAGTTTATATGGGTGGGTGATTCTGGTTGCTGTTCCACTTAATAAATGAGCAAGTGATAGGAGAAGTGAACCCAAGTTGTTCCCTGGGTTGATCTCAGTTCTTATGTGCTTCTAACACTTGAGTATTTCTCTGCACCAAGGGTGATTCAAATGTTTAATGGAACTTAATTGTCATACTACGTGGCCATTAAAAGTAAGCTAACAATTTCATCTGGTGCTCAATCAGAGAAAGAGCTGGGGGGAAATAGGGTTATAAACCTTCCTAATAGATATTTTTTTCCAAGAATAATTATGACTCTATATGACTTTTGCCTCAAGTGCTGACCATAGAACCCAATTTCCACAAAAAGATACAACTCCATTGGAATGGCATAATACCTGGCACACAGTGCTCAACAAGTATCAGTTAAAAGAATGAATACGTGCATATTAGATACAAGATATGAACAGAGTGACACAGGACACTGTTTCTAGAATATTCAATAGCTCTGCTAGAAACCTCTCTAAGAATTTTTAGTCAGCATTATGTGTATATGCATCATCTCTATATCTATAGATCAATTGATTGATTGATTGATAATTTTGCCTAAAATATTATTGTAGCTATCACCCATACAGGGTGCTAAAGGATGACTTTGGTTAAATTTTAATAAAATTTGAGTTGTAGTACTGAGTGGTACATTTTGTAACTTGCTCATCTTTGAGTTTAAAAATAAATTCCAGTCATTGAAGTGAGTAAATCAAAGAACAGTTGTTAAGCACACAACTGGAACAGGAGCCAAGGGATTCCTTTGAAGCCTTCCGTTGACCCTCCTAGCTGACTGATGCTGGGTAAGCTGTAACCTACTCTTGGTTTTCTCTTCTGTGAACTAAGAGAGTTGGATCAGAACAGAATGAGGTTTTTAGTATTTAAAAATTCCAAGATAAGTGTTTTAAAACCAATTTAGTGCTTCAGCAGATGGAAGGATTAAAGAAGATTTTCATTAGATCACTTACCTTTTCCAGAGATCTACAGCATTATGATGGCATGACAGAAGGGGCCAATTTGGGGGAGCTAAGATTTTTACCTAGGTAGCTAATTTGCATCTATTTAGAAACAATCAGCAATACTGTTTTGAAGTCTCTAAATCCAGTAGTTGTTCTGAAATTTTAAGATGTGTAAATATCAACAAGGTGTTTTTAAAAATATACATTCTAGGGTAAGGCCAAGGAATCTTAATACTTGTAAACACCCTAAGTAATTCTGAAGTGATGGCCCCTGAGCTCATTTTGATAAACACTGATAGAAGTTATAAATAAAATTGTCTTTGCATAGGAAGGAGATGGAGAAATACTCAAGTTCAATCTTCTATTCTCAAAAGCAGGATAAGTTTACTCTCAAAGTCTATAATAAAAAGGGATTATTCAAAGTCCTAGTTCATTTATTCAGATATTTAGGAATTTCTTCTCTGTGGTAAAACTGAACCAAACACTGTTTTCACTTTGCGTGTCCCAAAATTCATGCAAGAAGTAATTTTAATAGAAAACACAGGTTTATAATAAAAAATGGTAAATTTTCATTGCTCAACAATGAAAACGCATTGTTCTTTCATGTAGCGCTCCATTTTTAATAACCCTGAACTGTCAGCTGCCACACTGTCTTTTTTTTGTTGTTGGCAACACTTTACTGCACAAATGACGCAAAATTCAAATCTTGCGTGAATTTTGGGATACCCTTTAGTTGCTCTTCTTTGTTGGCCCAATTCCTCTAGTAAAAATTCTTATGGGATAATAAAGTCTGGGAATTGAAAGAAGCATCAAGGGGTAGTTTTATTCAGTCCTCTGCTTTTTGGCTAAACTAGAATGAAATAAATTAAAAAAACAACAACAGTAAAATTATTAGAAGGATAATATAAAAAGATTTGTTTGGTAAAAAACCTCAAAGGCATTTTGGAGCATTCACAACACTAGACAAAAATGAAGAAGCAATTAATGACACTTCAAGGCACAGAATATTCCTAGTCATGTATCTTCAGGAAGTGATTTTAAAAATAAACTATTGTCTGGGAGATAAATAGGTAAAAGGTAGGTAAGTATTATCTGCTCCTTAGAATTCTCAGATGTGTAGATGGGCCACCTTAAGTAGGAGGAAGCAAATAAGAAGAGTAAGTCTGCAAGCTCTTGCCCACCGGTACTTGGTACCATTAAGGTTCCAGCTAGCTGGTGTCTAGGCTTCAATCTACAGATAGTGCTTAATAACCTTAGAATTGTTTTCAAGGTCAGGCATGTCTCACAACTCTGTCTTAGGGGTGCAGTAAGGGGTGGGAGGTAGTGGTAGAGAAGATGAGTTTGTCCTCCTCTTTGTCATAAGCATGCATGGGCATGAACCTAAAAGTTATGTTGTTTATTTTGGCTCGCTTGTTAACTTTCTTATGGTGTGAATGCTCTCTCCAGAATGCCACCATTTCCCAGAGGTCACATGACTGTGTGTTCAAGATAGTATCACAGGGAGAGGATACCAGGCAATGAAATGCTGGCCCTTACTCTTTACCCTTCTTGACCCCACAAATGTATCCCATGGACAAATCCAGTTTTATTCTCCACTCTGAACGTCATCTTTGATTTTGAATTGCACAACATACCATAACAATTGAAGAAGATGGAGTTGAAACTGAGAATTGTGCTTCAGGAAAATAACAAAAATTGGTTGGTCAGATAAGACTGGCCCAGAATGTCAAAGGAAACATCAGTGGTGGCAAAGTCTCGGGCTGGTGTTGTCGGGAAACTCTTACCATCTACCTTATTTCTTTTCTTTAAATAAAACAATTTTTTAAAATTCATTAAATTAAAAAAAAAATTGAAGCACAGTTAAACTTCAATTAACTCTAAAAATAAGACATGTGAGGACAACAAGTTTATCTTTGGCTCCATAGCTCTGCACTTTTTATTCAGAATTTATTCTTGTGATAACTTGTCCTAATAGTCTTAAATTTTGTATTAAGGGACCCGGGATGGCTCAGTGGGTTAAGTGCTCACTTTGCAGCCCCGGGGGCCAAGGATCAAATACCGGCCCCAGCCCGTCTGGACCCACATGCTGAACTAGGGAGTGCCCCCAGTTCAGTTCTCACAGGGGCAAGACCCTGGCCCAGTTCCTGCCCTGTGCAGCCCCGCCCACCTGTGGAATGAAACTATGTGGAAAAACCAATGATGTGCAACTATGGAGACTGTTCTGGGCCCTCCCCCTTCTCTCTGTCTCTGTCTCTGTATCTCTCTCTCTCTCTGTCAAAAACAATAAAAATAAATCTTAAAAAAAATTTTTTTGTATTACATAACAACACATAACCTGAATAATTTCCAGTGTTGATGAATTTT
>PVKE010046778.1:0-12148 GCA_004027555.1 Craseonycteris thonglongyai | reverse complement strand
TCATAAAAAGCTTTGGATTCCTGAGATAGTGTTCACATTCAAAGTTATCAGTGCCACCTCTTTATTAAAAGACAGTAGCTCATAATTTATCTTCAAAGCTAAAACTTCATACCATTGAAAATGAAGAAATGGAGACAGTGAGAACCTGTGACAGGAAAGGGTGATGCTTGAATAGAAGGTATGACAAACTTTACAACTTTTAGCTTTTCTATGTAACAGCCCTGGACAGAAGTACCATATCCAGTCCTTGCCAGAAGAACCTTAGAAAAAGACACTAGACAGATTCAGGGAGAAACTCTGAGAAGTTCAAGTCACAATTTGTTTAGCTTGGATTTATTTCCTATGGGTTTCCTATTCACAGAATTTCAATCTGCAGCCCTTCCTACTGGCAGGCCTCATGACTTTATTAATCTTGAGAAGTTAATGCTATACTTTTGTAATTTTATACTAAGATGCCATGGAATAAAGCTGCACAGTGTCACAGTTTGTTTTTGGGTTTTTTTTAAGATTTATTTTTATTGTTTTAACAGAGAGAGAAACAGACAGAGAGAGACAGAGAGAAAGGGGAGGGCCCAGAGCAGTCTCCATAGTTGACATTAGTTTTTCCATATAGTTTCACTCCACAGGTGGGCACAGGGCTGAGCAGGGCAGGAACTGGGCCAGAAGACTCCAGCATAGGCCCCGGCAAGAACTGAACTGGGGGCACACCCCTGTTCAGCATGTGGGTCCGCATGGGCCGGGGCCAGGTTTCGATCCTCAGGCTAGTTTTTATTTTTCTGATTCTTATTTCCACATAGATCTTTCTCTGGGTCTCTGTATGTTTCCTTTTGACAATAAATAATCTATAGTTTTGTTCTCCTCACTCCACCAGGCATGTTCTCTCCTGAACTATCTCCCCTGTCTTTCTTTAACCTTTTTCCTTCCAGATAATGTTTTCAGCTGTGATAACTTTACATGAAGTCCTGGGGCTCTCACTGGCATCTTGACTACTTTCTGCAAAGGATTGCTTCAGGGGTCTGGTCTCATGGCTCCTTGTCATACTGCATTTCAAAATAAGATTACTTGCTGTGACACCACATGGTGCGAAGGCAGAACATGCATCATAAAGAAAGAATAGAGCTATCGGGAAACTTACTATGCCAGTATAAATGAGGAATAGCCAATGAGAAAAATATCTACAGATCACATTCAACTGTTTCAGAATTTGTAAGAAACGAATTTATTTTTATTATTGTATTTCTTGGCAATTGATGGGTCCTCAGCAGGCAGACAAACTGTACACATAAATACTTCTCTGCAATCATGCAGAAATCCAAATCATAAAATGATATGCCATGCATTCTATTCTACTGTGTCACAGCAATCAACAGTAGCTGAATTTTATATGAATTTATAAAAATATACAGCTGATCTGCTGATAAGTCAGACCAGAATAGTTTTACATGATGGTAGAAATGAACTGTCTAATTCCTTTCACAATAGAAATGGCTATGTTTAATACATTTTCATGAATCCCTGGTTTTATATTACATGCATATCAGTAACAATAAATACTGTTCATTTGTTGAAGGTAAACATTATACTAAATGCTTTGAAGAATCCAGGCGTATATTAGACATGACCTCCTACTTCAATGCCCTTGGCTCTTGATAAATCAAACTGTAACAGAAATTCCCAAAAGAGAAAAAAAGAAAAAATAAGATTGATGTTAAGGATAATCAAAGATTAAGCATCTGATAGGCATAAATAAAATTATACCTGGAAAAAAATAATTTGAGTTTATACATATAAAATTAAACAAATAAGCATCATTTCAGCCATCCTACAAATATTTGTTGATTGCTTACCACATGCCTGGTACAGAGTAAATATTAATAAAGAGAAAAACAACAGCTAAATTAGAGATTAACAGTTGGGACAGGTTTGGGAGATAAGGAAAATCTCCCTGAGAAGGCACATACACTTAAACTTAACAGGTGGGGAGGAGCAACAAAAGTAATGCAAAGAAGAAGAGAATTACCAGGATAGTCTGAAGTTGTGCATGGGGTAGGGGCACTAATACAGAGCTTTCTCAATGCCAAGGTGCTTTTGGTCTCTATTATGCACGATGTGTTTTCACCTCAATGCCTGAAATAAAATGTCCCTTCCTTTTGCATACCTTTTATTCACCTTTTTATTCTAAGTTCAGATGCCTCTTCCTCCAGGAAGACCTCTCCACTTCTCTCAGGCTAAGTTTCCTTCCTGCCATTCCTTCCTCTCTGTTACTATCTCTGTGAGTCAGCTTGGCCTGTAAGGTTGTGTCTTCTAGTTAACTATAAGCAATTTAAATGTAGCAGCTGTGCCATAAGTAGATTTGCACCCCAGGAAAGTAGCAGAGTGCAATGACTATGGCAGACATTACAGAAAAGCAATTCTGCCCTAATTTTTTTTTAATTAAAAAAAATATTTTTAACAAAATCCCCAGTCCTTCTTGCAACTAGATGACAGCATTCTGACAATAACATATTAACAGAAGGATAGTTGAAATTTGGGAGAAGTTTTGATTTCCTGATACTTGTAAACACCCTTTCTCCTTTCTGACTACCTTCTTTTATCCTAAATATACACACAAGGAAGGATTATCCGGGGGGAAAACTATATACTCTAGATGAAGGAGGAGAAATATAAGAGTCTGACTCTTTATTTCCTGGATCAGCCACACAAGCCCCAGTATTTTTTACATGAGAAGAATGAACTCCAACAATTGTAGTTGGGTTTCTGTTCTACACAGCTAAATGTGACCCTATCTGATAAAGTATCTAAAAGCTTACAGAGCATGGACAGGCTCCTTATAGACATATCTTGCTCTACAATTCAGCCAAATAACCTATGACAAGACATTTAGCTCCTCTGGGCCTCCATTTTCTCATCTGTAAAATAAGAACAATAATAGCAGCCAGAGTAAAATGTTGCTATACAAATTGAATTAGATGATATAAGCCAAGTGTGGAGCACATTATCTGTGAAACAATAAATGCATAATAAAGAATAACTTTTATTATTAATATTAAGATCATTAGTAATGCTTATTAAAAGGGTGAACAAATAAGCAAATTTTTTCTTGACTAATAAAGGTACCACATTTGGAAAAGAAATTAAATAAATAAATGACTATATAGGTTTCAAAATTAGCAGATGTTTAAACAAGTATAACTAATTTTTTTCAAGTAGCTATTTTTTAAGATAAACTTATTTTACATTATTTTTAGGTTTTTACAGGAAAAAAATACAGATTAGTAGATAGTTTCCATACAGCCCATACCTAGTTCCCCCTATTATTAACTTCTTACATTAATATCAGACATTTGTTACAATTAGTGAATGAATTGACATGTTATTAACTGAAGTTCACACATTATTCAGGTTTCCATAGTTTTTACCTAGTGTCCCTTTTCTCTTCCACAAGCCAACCAGAATAATACATTTACTCATCAAGTCTTCTTAGGCTCCTCTTGACTGTGTCAGTTTTTCAAACTTTTCTTGTGTTTTTTTTTTTAATAACTTGACAGTTTTGAGGAGTATGAACTAGTCAGTCAGGTATTTTTGCAAAATGTCCCTTTATTGGGATTCTCCTGATATTTTTTTTTCATTTGTCCAGGATAATGTGTTTTTCAGAAGAAAATCACAGAGGTAAAGTGCACATCACACATTCAAGGGCACATACAAGATCTGAGAAGGCTGAGTGAAAAAGTTAGATGAAAACAACCAACTTTTCACCAACTCATGGCTTTTGTATCACGACAATGTACTGACTCACACGGCACCATCAGTGAGGGAGTTTTTAGCCAGTAAACAAATAACTGTACTGGAACACCCTCCCTACTCACCTGATCTGGCTCCCAATGACTTTTTTCTTTCCCCAGAGATATAGAAAATATTGAAAGGAAGATGTTTTGATGACATTCATGACATCAAGGCTAATATGACAATGGCTCTGATGGCTGTTCAAGAAAAGAAGAGTTCCAAAGTTGCTTTGCAGCGTGGACCAGGCACTGGCATTGGTGCATAGCTTCCCAAGGGGAGTACTTCAAAGGTGACCATAACGATACTCAGCAATGAGCTATGCAGCACCTTTTCTAGGATGAGTTCATAAACTTAATGGTCAGACCTCCTACTATCAGCATGAGTTATCACCGATGTTGACCTTGATCACCTGACTAGGTGGGGTTCATCAGAAGTCTCCACCATATTTACACTTCTTTCCTCGCTTTCCTTAATGTGCTCTTCAGAAGAAAGTCACTAAGCACAGCCCACACTTAGGGACTGGGGAGTTATTTTCTACCTCCATGAGGGGCCCACAGAGGTAGGTGGATTGAGTTTATTATGTTTATGGTGACTTTTGATAATGATTATCATCACTAAAGTTCCAGATTTTCTTCATCAAGATTCTGGGAGAAAAGTTACAAACCTAAAAAGGAAAAAGTGGATAGTTAATAATTGTTGTTGACTGACTAACTGAATCACTAATTATCCATAATGCAAAGTAGAAGTTACTCATTGGTTCAGCAAAAAATTTCAGGATAAATAATGATGTGGGATTTCTTCCCCTAGTACTCCAAAACATGACCTCATAAAAGTTAGAAACAGCCGCTGTATTTGAATTATATGCATCATATCACCGAATGATTTCTAGGGCAGCCAAGCCTACAAGTTAGAATTTTGGTTTCGAACATTAAGCACACATGTTCAAGTCCAAGGAGCACTCTTGATGATTGAGTGTCTCCTCTCGAATACAACAGCAGCACCTACCTCCTGGGAGAGCTATGTGGAATGCTTGGAAAGCTCACAGCATACTTTCCAGCACCCAGGAATTGCTGTAAAATATTTACATTTCACCATTTTTGCACATATGAGAATATTTTTGGACTCCTAATTTCAAAAATTAATTTAAAAATCTCCAAAAGGATGGGATAGTATCTTAGGCATATGTTTTTGAAAAGCAGTTAATTAGAAGTGAAAGTATATATTTTTTTAATGAAAAATGTTTCTATTTTTTCTTCCTGTGGAAACAGCTTATTTTGGTTCTGTGTATAGATGGCATAATTTTCATTTTAACTCTTTCTTTTCTAACTAGTTTCTTCTTTAGCTATTTCTTCCCTTCCCTCACGCAGACCTTTTCTAAAGAATCACTGGTGATTAAGATCTTGAATATGACAGAGCCACTAGTTACTGGTGTACTCTTTATTCATTTCAGTTGCTTTCCCCACTTTGTACATTTGTGCCTAAAGAATTATAAATATGACTGCCTGAGAGCTATCCCCCAAATACAGATATTATATGCGTGACTGTACTTGCCTGAATTTTGCCATTAGAAATACAATAGAAATACAGCAAGTTAAAGGTTTCTTCTCAAAATGACACTCTCATGGAGTCAGATAGGTGATCTAATACTGATCAAGCTCTCCCATTTACAATTTCAATTTTGGGTTCAGCCTCATCATGAGTCACAAAAAATTGTAACTTTCTGGGTTAAGATTCAAGTTACTGAGGCTTCTTAAGGTATTCTACCACCAGATGTTAAAGAAAAATAAGTCATTGTTTCTGATCAAGTACTAGTTAGAATATCTAGAGAGAAAATTGTACAGGAATTCATAACTTTTCCAAAAATCCCTCAGCCATCTGGACATATAGCTGAGTCATCAGAAACACAGGCCTCTCCTAGTAAAGCCTTTTCCTGAGGCCCTGCTCAACAAAGGCATTTTGTGAGACAGAGTAAGCCGAAGAAGAGTATTTACTGCATCACATCTAGGTTATAATCATCAGCGATTATCAAATAAAGAGGGAAGCTAAGAAAATAGGGTATCAATTTGTCGTCTCTATTTGCATTGTTTTCAATGTGCTTCTGCTACCTGCCAAGTGACACTAAGATTCACTAATATTATGGAGGCCTCAAAATGTGCAATAAAGAAAGAAACTACAAAGCATGACTGACCCTCAGTGTTCTGACCTCCACGCATGGCACATTTTTTTCTACCCAGAGGAGCGCTTTAAGCTGCACCCCACCCTGCAACTGAAGTTCTGACTGGGAGCGTCTAAACCTAACTTTATTTGAAATGAATCTATAAAAGAATCAATTAGTTCATTTTTGGAGGTTGAAAGTCGTGCAACCGAGTAATCATCATCACCAACACAATTAAAGGTGTATAAAAATCTAAAACGTGAGCAGTTAATATTGGTATGTAGAAAGTTTTAGCATGTGTTATTTTTAGTAATAGGGACCAACTCTTTTAGGTTATTGAAGGGGACCAAAGTTTTTTGCCTTTCCTAAAATTGCCTTTTCAGATATTAATTTTAAGATAGTTATTAAAAAACAAGAGTGAGAAAGAACCTTTTACTCTCCCCCTTTCCTGCCTAAAGATTCACCTTGACCTGCTTCAGAAGGAATCTTAGCATAGTCCCCTTAGTATGGTAAATGGAAAGGCTCCAAGCAGGGGTCTGTCAACTAGGTCACACCCTGTGTCCCACCTTTCTGGGTTGCCCAGCAAGAATTTGTCTGCCACGTATGCTCCACTTTTCCCCAATTACCTGTAAATTACCTACTTCCTTTGAAATGTCAGACCCCTGCCCCCTTTTATTCTTTGTCCGTAATGGCATATAAACCTCTACTGCCCAACGTGTTTCGGGTCTCATTTTTATATGAGGCCCCTGAATGTGCATTTGTATACTAAACTTTGCACATTTTCTCCTGTTAATCTGTCTGTGTTAATTTGATTTAGTCCAGGCAGAAGAAATTAGAAGGTGGGAGGAAATGTACTCTTTTGTTTAGCCGCCATATAATGTCTCACAGAGAAAGCTTTTTACTTCCCAACACAAATCCTACATTTGTAGATTCTTTGCATCATTGAATCACAATTCATATTTACACACACTCAAACACATACTCATGCACATACACATACATACACACCTGTAGTTCTTAAGACTTACCGCATATTCTTTTTGTGTAGTAAGAGCTTAAGCTAGTTTTCAGAAGTATTAGAAATGTGTAAACTTGCTTTAAAAATATTGAAGAAGACTTCATGGAAAAAAATAAACTTTGAACAAATACAGTGAGAGGTCCTCAGACTCTTCTGCAATATTTATTAAAAGCTTTGCCCGGGGAAACCACCACTGTGTGCAGAACTCATGGAGGCATGAATGTAGGGGGTATGGAAGAACGGAGTAAGCAATACCAACTCAATGGTGGAAAAAGAATACAGACTGGACCAGGGATATTTTTTCCTTTGACTAGTCCTGGCTAAGGGTCTCATCAATTGCTTTTTGAGACGTTTTTAGGAGTTAAGACATGAACTATATTAAATATAGTTTATAAATTATTGCATGGACTTTATAAGATAAAGAATACATGAAATCCTATTGAAGATAGATATACAGGTAATTCCACTTCATGTCCATCAAGATTCTAGTGGTTGAAAAAGATTTGTTGCTGTTTGGGTGTACAATATGTTAAGGTTACTTACCTATCAGAGTAAATAACTTGTTAGTTACTAACCCATCTTCCGAGCCACAAAGATAACTGGGCTTGATGAGGCAATTTAATAAAAAATGGCAGCAACCTTAAGTGTTATGTTTTATTTCTCGTACATTACAGGAGGCCAAATGAGAGAACAGAGTTCGCATGATCAATGTTGCTACTGGCTAATACAGCTTTACAGGCCTTCTTGTGTGTAGGAGAATGGTGATGGAGAAAAGCGGAGACATAGTTTTCATTCGCCACAGTTAATTCCCCAGACCCAAGTGAGTTTCTCCACCCCAGGCAGAGCAGACAGGAGGGGGCATTGCGGTGCTGTAGAATACGCAAATTTGAGAGGGTCTGTGGTTTAACTCCAGCCACAACAAAAACATGAAATTCTATACACTGAAGAATGAATTTAGTAAAAGCAGAAGTGATTTAAGACCTATATCAAGACACCTTTGTAAGGATTAAAGATAGCAGCCAACAGACTTTAGGTGACTTACATTTGATTTGGCTTCAAACTCCACCCTTTCTGTGTTTTTCGTACCAGTGCTAACTTCTCCTTTGAAAGGTGAAGGCGATTTGCCTCAGGCAATTTGAAACTATAATGATTTCATTTAATTCTTCTTAGACACTATTCATCTGGGTGAGAGAGTTATAGGCGAGGAGAACAAAAGCAAAATATCCTGGGACAACCAGTTTCAGTGATGTGGTTTCAACAACGAACATTCCAGAGATCTCATGGCAAGTCTTATTATTATGATACTTCCTGCCCAATAAGAAGCTTGGAAAGTTAATATATGCACGGAAACCTTTGACTGCAAAAGAAACTCAAGTAAGTTTCCTCAGTCTCTTCCTAACCCTCAGTTGAGCAGTTTAATCGAATACATCAGAACAGACAGCTGCAGATCCCTTTTCATTCTGAAAATAATGAGCCCAAGAGGCTGTGAAATCCTCCAACAGATGAGACACCTCCTCCATTAATGGACATATCCTTCCAGCTGCTTTTAACAATTTGAAATGGATTGAACCTGCAGCCTTGAGGGATCATAGCCCCGCTTAACACTTTGAAAGGCACACAACTTGAAAAGGTTCATGGTATTCTGTGTCCGTGTTTCACACCACCCTTCATTTAACCATCCAGCTAATGTAAACAGGACACTGCTTCACACCCCCAAGAGCTTGTAATGTTCACTTATTTGCATGACATTCGCTGAGTAGCCTAATTAATTATCTGTATGCATCAGATTACATGAGGTCACATTAATCACTTAAGTATGCATTGCCTGTGTGAATAGATACTCTGACAATGTATGTTTTGGGAGGTGGTGTTAAGGTGGCTGTCTTACTCATTAATGTTTGAATATTAGTGTTTATGTTTTATTTGACAGATACAATTTTAAAATTTCCATAAGCAAATGTAAACATAAAGCATAGTACCTACAGAACGATTTAAATTAGAATCATGCCCTAATCACAACAAATTTCTCAAAGGCAAATAGTATTAGTTTCAATTGTTTGAAAGGCAATATCAGGATCCATGTTCATCATCCAGACCTTTGTAATCATTATTGGCTCCTACATGGCTATCTGCCAAGGAATATACTTTGTTCATTATAAATTCTTTAGACAAGGTATCCTAAAGGCCACCTGTGATCTCAAAACATTTATTATGGGTTTCAGTTCTTGAAATGTCATTATAATGCCCAGTCTGCTATTTCTCTTAGTGTCTTGTGTTTATTTCTAATTACATCGCAAAGATTAACTGGTTAAATGTTTTTGTTTATTTCTAATTACATTGCAAAGATTAACTGGTTAAATGTTTTTGTACTCATCCCAGATAGATTTCATAGAAAGGAAATCCATTAAACTCTCTGGGTGCAAATGTACAAAGAAGCAAGCAAGAAATCATCAACCGTCCTCCAGTCCCAGATCCCTGCTAATAATTTAATAATATGAGCATATTCTGTGCTTCAGAACACAGGGACCTCACAGAAAAAAAGGGGGAGGGGAACTTCATGGAATGCCACCCTTATTCTGATAATTAGACAAAAAGAGAGAGACCACAGCTATGCCAGCATAAATAACTCTGGTGAGAATTATAAAAAACCTTTTTTAAAAAATCTCCCAATTGCACATGCATTTCTGACTTTTCAGAAAGGTTAGAGCTATATGAGATCTGGAATCAAAACCTGATGTGACCTACATAAAAGAAACGCTGATTCCCTAAATTAAACCAAGCTGTGGCTGCAGGCTGTGCAAAGATCTGCCAAAAAACCCTCCAATCAATCTTTCGACTATCCTCCAGGAATGTGGCGAGGCGGGTGGAGAGGAGAAAGATGGCTCTGAGGATGAGAAGGCTGGGGGATGTTCTTCATATGCTTGCTCCACACTGAGGGTCCTGCTTTTCCAGCACTTGAGCTGGAGGAGAGAAAAGCTCATGGGGAGGTGGGGGCAGGGAAACCAGGAACAGCAGGGGTTGAGGAGAAAAACAGACTAAATGTTTTAACAGCTGCTCTTTTTTTCTTCACCTATTTTGCCCAGGGATCTGATTTCCTTCTGAAGGAGTGGGTTTTCTATGGGCCAAAGGCTCTGCTCAGCAGGGCCTGTTTACTCTGAGCGGCTGAGTCTCTTTCCCTCTTTATAGAAGTGCTTGCTTTTGAGGGGAGGGGAGGGGTGTTAAGAAGAAAATGCGATACTTTACAGAGTTCCTATTAAAGCAAAGCCAGTCAGAGAAAATGCAGTTCATCTGAATTTGAAGCAGAGACTGGCAACAAAGGAACAGAAAAAGCATCTCACATTCTTCCTCTTGAATTCTTGACAGGAAAATTGTTCTTCAGGAAAGATGGAATGGCATTCCCATGTAACTTCCTCTTCCATTTCAGTTCCTCCATGATGCAGAAGGCATGTTAATTGAGAAGGATTAGGAAAATAATTTAGCAGCTAAAATTGGAGGCAAATAACTGGCAGAGAGGCAATAAAACAAATGGCAAGGTTGCTTCCTATAAGCCAAACATCTGGGGCTGCCAGATAATGGGTCAATTCTATGTGAAAAGAGCAGTTAATTATTATTATTTTTTTTGCTGAAACTTCTTTAATCTAGCATTTTTGTTTTGCTGTAGAGAGTATTTCATCACCCTAAAAATTTCATGAGAGATTTTGTCTCTCTCTGACTTAACTACTGCACAATGGTCATTCCATTTTAATATGTATGAGCATTAGTTACACATAAGTTGGTTTATTCCATGAGACACATAAATTCTCCTTTTGAGGAAGTGGAGCAACCAAATGTAAGTCTTAATTGCAGCCAACTGTCAACTATTTAAATAAATGTTGGAAGGCCAGACAGGAGTCACCACTTGCCAGACTGTATTTCAGTCTCTATTCACAACATGCATGTCTGCACCCCCCTGGCTCACCCCCAGCAACCCCAGATCAGGCTGTTGCATTTCTATTTCATACTCAATCGTCTTTTCCACATTTGCTTCTCATCCTTCTCCTCTTGAGCTTCTAAGCTCCCGTCCTGCCTGTGCGTTCTCACTCTAGGCTCACTTTCGCAAAGAAGGCGTTTCTTCACCATAACCCTCCCACTACCAGATATAAAACACGGTGTCACTTGTATGTGCACCCCGCCCCTCTATGCTTGAGCTCTTTCTCTCCTGAATTGTCCTGTATCTGGCTTCTTGCGCAGTGTTTCCTCAAGCAGATTGCAAACACCTCATGGAAAAGGACCATATCTTACTTCCTTTCTGGAATGTTGAAAAATCATCTAGCCTGGTGTTAAATTTTCAAGTTTCCCAGAGATTGTCCCAGTTTTAAGACTGAAAGTGTTATGTCCCAGGAAATTTCTCAGTCTCTGGCAAAATGAGCTGACTTGTCACCCTATCAGCTAAGCATAAATTAAAAATAAAGAAAAATAAAAAATAAAAAAAAAATGTGATTGGTGGTGGAAACATTGAATAATTATAAAGTTTTCATTAAATGTAGAAACCAAAGATGGTCATCAAATGAATTAAGATATTGCAGAGAAATATATTAAATAGTCAGTATATACTATTTGGATAGATCTGTTATACTTGAAACATGTATAAACAATAGAAAGGAAAAGGCAATGATTAATACAAGCTAGAGAGGCAAATGGAGTATTAGTTTGTGTTAAGCTCAGAATTCAGTCCCCTCCTCTATTTATTCTATTTCTCTACTTGCCAATAGGAACAGCGGAGAAAAAAGAATATTGTCCTATAGACCAGGGATGGCCAACAAGTTGATCACAGTCGACCGGACGATCGCAAGGCCAATTTTGGTCGATCGTCGATCGCTCGCAATGTCTGGGGTGGAATTCTGTGTACCATGGACTTCGAAGCGATTGTAGAAGACAAAACTTTCTAGCAATAGTTTAATGCATTCTGGGAATTTGCCAAGGTCATAAATTCCTAGAATTCTGACAGCCTGACGCTGTGATCTCCGCCCACCCAGACAAAACATTTTGACTTATGTGTTACACTTGTCACCGGATGCAACGTGTGAACGCAACAGTTCCGACTCGACTCATCGAAGAACACAGTCCGTTAGCTTGAATATTTGGTAGTGTCATACGGTAGCTTCTTTTCTTTTGTACTAACAGGATTATTATCAATCAATATTATTTATCCT
>PVKE010046777.1:0-12150 GCA_004027555.1 Craseonycteris thonglongyai | reverse complement strand
TATCTGTTGACTCGTCAAATTGCAGAGAGAAGCAGTCACATATTTCCAAGTCAGTCTTTAACTGAGTTTGCAAGTCTTTTGAAATTGCGTGTATTCTTCTTGTGACTGTGTTATTTGACAACTGTAGGTCTTGTGTCACCGACATAATCTCACGCTTGTTAGAATATTCCTCAAACAAACAATCGGCAGCAGTCAGAAATGCTCCTTTTAACAATTCACTATCCTGGAAAGGTTTTCTCTTCTTTGCGAGCATGTGAGAAATTTTGAAAGAAGCAATGGTTGCCTTTTTAGATTTTTCCACATGTCTAGTGAAAACAGTCTGTTGAGTAGTTAAACTTGGTTTCAGTTGATTTATTTTTTTCTTTCTTACTTCAGATTTAAGTGGATAATTCGTATCAAAAGTGGTATGACTTGTCTGAAAGTGATGTTCAACATTATGTTTTTTCGGCACTGCAATACTACTGCCACACAACAGGCAAACGCATTTACCTTTTAAATTAATGAAACAATATGATTCCTCCCAGTCTGTGTGAAAATTATTGGTTCGTTTTATTTGGTCCACTCATTTTAGGACTAAAAAAATAAAAATAGAAATAGTTATAGAACTACAATACCATATCAAATTGCCACCATAATAATAGATTACCTACCTCGCTTTTAGTTCATTTAAAATCGAATATCTCAAAACACTGTGACCCTAGCTAACCGTCACGACCCGATCAGTCCAGCAACCGCAATCAAAATGGCAACTTGGCGCCTCCCGGTTGGGTGGAGGAGAGTTTAAAGAGTGCAGCGGCTAAACAAGACATGACATGTACAAAGGTGAAAGCTAGGGGAAAACTTATACATACGATATCGCAAACATACCAAAGAATATAATAAACCTGTGTAGATACTCAAACAATATTTTAAAATTCTAACAAATGTATAAAAATAAATTATAGTTTTACTTAGTGTTTATGAAAAACTTCTGATGCAGTCAAATAATGGCGGACGCACATAAATCGGGCCGAGGGCGCCATGACGCCCGCAGGCACAGGGTTGGAAATCCCTAGTCTATAGGATAGTAAGAAGCATGTGGAATATTAGCAACAAGTGGTTGCTATAGCTAGAAAAACAGAGCTTCTGACTTTAGGAACAAAAACACTTTGGGAGATATTCTCAGTCAGACAGCTTCCTACTCTCTGACACTCATACCACATTTCTTTAAAATAAGACTTTGTTAAAAATGAAAATGCATTTATTTGGACTATTATTAGTTTGGGTTGGTGAGAGTAAATTAAAATTTTGATTTCTAAAATAATCTTATTCTTATCTTAGTCTTATTCTTTCCAAGGAGAAAATATTTCACAATAAAAAATGAAAATAATAACAAATTAGAACAAAAGCAATAATATTCTGATTCAGTTTCTGAGAGTTGGAGAGTGGGCTGTGACCAATCGGCAATAAATGCAGTGGGAAGTAAAGAACACTGTGCTGAAGATCACACATGAAGGAAGCTGAGAAAAGAAAGCATTTGGCGGCTGAGGCTGTGGTGTCTTTAGGCGCAGACACCACAACACTGTCCAGCTGCATTAGTCTGTGTTTTCCACTGTGAGAGGCATCGAGCTCCCTTGCCTTCTTTAGAAGACAGGTAGGAAGTGTGCCTTTTGTCATCATGCATTCTTCATGTTTATTTTGGTCTTGAAATTAAACATGACATATATGAGCGAGAGAAGGGCAAAACTTATTTTCAAACTACAAATACGTGTTTCACAGACTTCCATGCCTAGTGAAGCAACTACTTCCCTTGTTGAAGGTAAATGATAACTGAAAAACAACAACAACAAAAAAAAACAGGTCCAGAAGAAATTTAAGCATCTAATGAGAGGTTTGACTAGATGATTTTAAGGCCCCTCCCTATCACACCATTATATGTACTGATGAATAAAATATATATCATAAAATCTTTGGAAAATTTCAGGGGTCAAAGTGGATATGAGTGACTTGGTAGTTGTGTTACCATATGTTTCTTCTGTCTCCTAGGCACCTCTCCTCCACCCAAAATTAGTGGATGCTTTTTTAACCTACTCATATCTTAACCCTGGGTAAATAGACATTCTCTTATACAAAATATAAACATGTGATTTTTTTTTATTGTGACTAAATGACTTCCAAAGCACACTCATTTTTAAGATGCTTATGCTTTGATTAGAACCGCATGACATGTTATTTGCAAAGCTGTGCTGCACATATTTCAGATTTAAATGTTTACAAAATACAAGTTTCTGTGTAAGAATGCCATGAAGTTTCAATATATAGAAGTGAAAGAAAAAGTTTCCTATATTCAATATCCAATACCGTATTGTAATCCAATACCTATTATTTTAATATAGAAGTAAAATGCCATTTTCCAGAATAACTATTGATTCTACTACACAGAAATAAACTGGATAGAAACTTTGTACAAGCTTTTGTAATTTAATTGAAGAACATTTTGCAGTGAAATTATCAGGACACTATGTAGAAAAATGAAGAAATACCTGGGGAAGCTGGGATGACTCAGTGGGTTAAGCGTTCACTTTGCAGCGTCAGGGACTGAGGATCAAATCCCAGCCCTGGACCATGGGAACCCATATGCTGAACTGGGGAGTTCCCCCAGTTCAGTTCTCTGTTTGTCTCTGTATCTCTCTCTCTCTCTGTCAAAACAATAAAAACAAACAAACAAACAAAAACATACCATTTAAATAAAGAAATAAAGAAATACCTAATATCTCTCAGCCACCAGAGATCAGTTACATCTTAAGAAAAATTTGAGTCACAGATGAAACAAACTTAAGACATAAAGTTGAATTTTTCTGAATCAGGCCTTACAAAAATAAGCTGTTTTTCTCATCTCTTCTGACCACACCTATTTCTACAATATCTACTTCAGCATTTCACATCATGGTCCATCATCCAGTGTATGACACACACACACACACAAAACATCAAGAGGAAAATTAATAAATAAACTAAGATGTACAATGAAGTACTATTGTGAAACAGAAAGGATTGAACTGAAGTATACAAATGAATGAATCTTAAAACAGTATGCTGACTGAAAGTAACTAATAAAAAATATGTATGTATGATTCCATCTATATGAAAAAGGCAAGAATGATATACAAGGGCAGATTTGTGGATTCCTTAGGACTCATAAAAATTGAGTAGGAAGAAAAGAGAGCTTTTTGCAATGATGAAATGTGTGGATTATACAGATGCTTATATGTGTCAAAGCTAGAAAAAATGCAAATGGGATTAATGCACTACACTGTATAAAAACAATACTTTTATCAGTACTATTTATAAACATATAAAATTTGGTTAGTAAGTTTCAAAAATACAGAGTTAAAGTAAAATTTCTTTAATACTACTATAATGCCATTTCTTTAATAGTACTAATGTTCACTATTAATCTCTAAGAGGTAAGTAAACTTTTTGCCATAGAACATTTGAAGGACTGCCTTTAAAGGACTAAGCTTCTGCATAATACAACACAAGAGTAAGATTTTATTATCATACATACAAAAATTACAGAAAAGTGTGTTTGTGTGTGTATGTGTGTCTGGTATATGTGTGTCTGTGTGTGTATTAGGGCATAATAATAGGAGACAGACCAAATTAAGAAGACATCTATTTCCATAGCATAATGACATATATATGTTTGGTACCACCTGTTAATAAGATCAGGAAGAAAATGGAAATTGTTACTAAGCCTGCAGGGAAGATTAGAGTAGACAGCTGAAAAGAATAGCAAAGGCAGAAACCAAGGAGAGTGAAAAAAACAGGGTATTCAGACTTTGATTCAAAAAAAGAAGGCAGTTGTATGAAAAGAGACAGGAGTTTTATTTTCAGCTCAGTTTCAGACTTAGCAAGGGGCCCCTGGGCAAGTCACACACGTAATTTATGACACTCTGTTTGGCTTAATATATGTGACCTGAGAGTTTGTAATTGTCTGACTGGTGGCAGCTGTCATTGCAGTATATTAAGCAAGGTGATCCTTCTATGCTCCTTTCTTTGAGAGACACCAAATCTCCAATAAAAATCTGCTAGTGAAGAAAATGAAATATTATTAGCCAAGACCAACTGTAAACCAATCACTGTGTGAGTACTGTTTATAAACTGTAATCTTCACTGTAAGAGTGCTCAGATGTTTCAGAGCTTTTAGAAAACTTTAAAATATACTCCAGGGCTGAAGGTGAGGAGTGGTGTAGAGATGACTCAGGTGGAAGTCGATTGATACCAAGAGTTAACTTAAATGAATCTACATAACCACCATTATTACCAAAATCAGTGGATGGGGAGGACTTTGAATTTTTCACATCAACATTTTATGCTACATATTTACATTTTACAAATAACCTTCCCTTTCAAGAAAATGTTTATTGCTTAGTATAGCTATTAGGCATATAAACAAATGTAATAATTATTTGTCTTTTGTTCTCCTGTGTAGAGCATAATTCATTTTTTCAATGATGTCTCCTACAATAAAGCGCAGATTTGTCTAGGAGATGATTAGTCATGTTTCCTTTCCCATGCCCTAGATTCCTTCAAAATAGTACCGCATGCTTACTCAACAGGGACAATCTATCTAGTATTTCACCCCCTCCAAATATTTTATATTTTCTCCCTGGATCCATTATTTTTTCTGGGCACTTACCACCTTTCAATGGATAATATAGTATACACTTATTATTCATGTATTTGTTTGTTGTCTTTTTCTCTACAAAAATGTACAGTTTATATTAGGAAGAACTTTTATGTGCTTGCTGACTTCTAATTCATAGCACTTAGAACAGTGTCTGGTATATATATTAGACCTTTATTAGCCATTTGGTGAATAAATAAATTTTGTTGAACGCCATTACTTCTGAGGAGCAATTGACAGGGGTAGCATGGATCCTGCTTGTTGTTTGTTTGTTTATTATTATTATAAACCATGTATTATGATTTTAAACAAAATGAGTATGCACTCCTTCATTGAAAAATATATAATTTTTTTTTATAAAGTGATGATGTAGGTCAAGTTAAAAAAACAAAATTTCTAAGATAATGTTGAATCTGAAAAATATTTGTGTAATCCCCTGAAGGTTTTAGGAGGCATGACAATTTAACCTATTTTAATACCTAATTTGGAGCCATAAGTACTAAATAATGAGGAAGTTGGAAAATTTAGTGGTTGGACAAGACATTGAAGACATGGTTGAACGCTTCATAGAAGAGTTACTGGACAAGAGATAAACAGGCAGAGAAAATAATGAGGTTATCTTTTATATCTTTTTTTTTTAATATTTATAGAGAGTAATTATTTTATCTTCAGTGCATATTTATTTTTATTTTACTTTTTGACAGATAGAGAGAGAGACAGAGACAGAGACAGCTAGAGAACCGAACTGTGGGAACTCCCCAGTTCAGCATGTGGGTCCGCCTGGGCCGGAGCCGGGATTCGATCCTCGGTCCTCCGGACCTCAAAGCGAGCGCTCAACCCGCTGAGCCGTCCCGGCTTTCCCTATCTTTTAATTCTATAAAAATCAGGCCTGAAAAAGAAACTGTTTTAATTCTTTTTTCTTATAACCAAAACAAATGTGATTGACTGTACAACATTTGGAAAATAGGAATTGGCAAATAAATAAATAAATAAATAAATAAATAAATAAATAAATAAATGGAAGGAAGGAAAGAAGGAAGAAAAAACAGAAAGAGAGAGAGAGAAAGAAAGAGAAGAAAAGAAAAAAAAAGGAAACTTAAAATCACCCATAATCCTACTACTTAGGAACACTGTAAACGTTCTTTTAGTTCTATTCCTCTATGTGAATGAATGTGTGTGTTTGTATGTTTATGTGTGCTTGTGTATGTGGGTAGATCACCTCTTTTTTCACATTGGAACTTGTGATACAAACACATTCAAATAGCAAGGTTGGAATATCTTCCTTGTTTCTTCTAGAAAAATGACCAGTATTTGTACTTTAATGACTTCCTAGCCACTATTGACTAAAGGCACATTGGAGCTTTTGACACTGAGGTTTAAGTACTCATGTTGTCTGTTACTAATCTCCTGAGACAGCTTGTCCCCAGACAATGTTTCTTTTGGTCATGTTATTGTGTAACTCCCTACTCACAATAACCCACTAAGAATCCATCAGTCTGGGCATGGTGTAAGCCGATCCTTGAAAAACCATACCGTGCCTCTCAAAGTACACTTTTGAACTTTGATTTTCTTGTAGAAATTTCATGGTTGGTATGAACTGTCCTGCCAAGAAAATCTCCCTGAGCTATTCAGATAAAAACAGTTTTTCCAGAGAACAGAAAATTATATACTTCTCAGTAACAGGGAAGGCATACTCATTTTTTAAATATATATATATATATATTTATGACAGAGAGGGAGAGATACAGAGACAGAGAGAGAACTGAACTGGGGGAGCTCCCAGTTCAGCATATGGTTCCGCACGGGCCGGGGCCAGGATTTGATCCTTCGTCCCCGGTGCTGCAAAGTGAGCGCTTAACCCACTGAGCCATCCGGGCTTCCCTCATACTCATTTTTTATACCTGACTTATAATAAAAAAAAAAAAAAAGAAAGAAAAGAAAAAAGAAACAAAAACAGAAAAACAAGCAGGACCCTGTGTTACCCTTTTATAGCTGCCATGTCCAAATACATAAAGAGCTCAACAAGCAAAGCTCTCCAAAAAAGAATTCTATTATTTCCCAAGCAGCATTCTCTGTTTTTATAAATGATCAGGTAGTTATTTTCTCCTTTTTTTTAAGATTTATTTTATTGTTTCTGACAGATGGAGAGAGACAAAGACAGAGAGAGAGAGAGAGAAGGGGGAGGGCCCAGAGCAGTCTCCATAGTGGTACGTCATCAGTTTTTTTTTGACATAGTTTCATTTCACACAAGGGGTCAAGGGCCACGCAGGGTGGGAACTGGGCTGGGAGCCTCCCACATGGGAAGCTCACTTCAAATGAGCTTATAGATCTCATGGGCCAGGGCCAGGATTCGATCCTTGGTCCCAGGCCTGCAAAGCAAGCACTTAATCTGCTGAGCCATCCTGGTGTTCCTTCTCCTTTGTTTGTTTGTTTCCTTCACTCTTTTTTATAGACCTGCACAGAAGACCCGATTCCATCATGACATAGAGTTACTTACTTCCAAGTTCATGTATAGAGAAAACAAAAAACACACAATATTTTTGTTTAATTTATGCTTCTCGTCATACATTTATCCATCACAGATAGATGAAATAGTTACTAAACTGAAGCCAGGAAAAGGACAGTTCTTTATGACAGAGCTGAGATTAAAATACCATAGTGAATTTTCATTGGCCTCAGACCAACATTAAACTATTGCTTCACATAAGATCTTTATATTATAAATGCTTATATTGGTCTAACAAAAAGTAAATTATTATACCACTGCAGGAAATTATGCACCTGCTTTGCTGCCATTTCAGCACAACCCTTGGTACTTGGTAATGTATAAAACTTTGAGTACCAATTGAATTCTTCACTTGCAATTGAATTTGTTCAAATAGCTACTTAAAAAAAACCCAAAAAAACACTAAAAAAAAAACCACCAAAAAAACAAATTGTTTAATTTCTTAAAGTACCTACAGGCTAAAATCTGGTTAAACGTTAAACTTGTTATATGCTCAAAAATGCTCAATGCCAGCATTTTTACTGTCCCAATTGTTGGTATTTATCTGTTGCAATGACATTTTTTTTCTTCTGTACATTTCTAATTGAATATGAAATGCATACATTTGAATTGGACTGAAAATGTAATCTTAATAAAAGGGACTAAAATCACTCTTCTGTTCCTTTGAGAGAGCATTTCTTAGCATCAATTAGATCTTGGAATTGTTAAATGATGGAAATAAGAATCCTTTCTTCTTTTCCTCCTGAAAAGCATGTCAAAAAGGAGAATAGGAAATGGAAATAAAAATTGCATCTTAAGAGAAATGAAAGATATTTATACCCCTAACTACAAGGTGTGAGAAACTATGTAGTTGAGGAAAAATAGGTATGAAAACATGACCAGAATGAATGATTTCAAAATCTCAAGTGATCCGTGCATAGCTGTCTGTAGGAGATGGTACATGAGAATTCATATCAGGGACAATAAAAATATTATGTGGGAAGTGGTGTTAAGTTATTGATGGGCTCTGGAGTAGCCCTCAAAGCAATAAGGGAGGTAAAGCTGAAAGCGTACTGCTCACACAGGTAAGAGATTTGCACATTCTGTTTGGGAATGTAATTATGACGATCCCTATAGCTGCAAATTTTGCTAGTTGAAGAAAAAAAAGGAAATGGTTCATGTAATGCATATAGCCCTCTGTCATAAGGAACTTCCATGTGAATTGGGGAGGATCCCAATTATCTGGAAACCCTCTGATGCTCACTTTTCTAATAACAGTTTTTAATTAAGTTACCTAACTCAAACTCATCAGATCCAGAGATAAGGAATAATAAAAAATATAAATAAAAGAGTTGAATTTATAAATTGAAAGTGTATATGGTGCCTCAGAAAAAATTATTTTATGTAGACTGATGTGCATCAAGAACGAATCCTGGAAAAATTACTGGTCTTCTAAGACAAAAAAAAGAATTCTTTGAACATCTATGCAAAACAAAACAAAAACAAATAAACAAATGAAATAACCTAAAACTAAAACAAAGAAAATCTTGAGACACCCATAGAAAAATACTCATATTGTCCTTAGACAGACTGTCAGCAACATTACTCAACACCAGAATTCAGTGGAACAATATCCAAAAGCCTCTAGAGAAAAATAACAAACAAAACAAAACAAAAAACATCACGATATAAGAATATTATATGTAACAAACTGTTGGACTCTTGGGCCAACAGTGCACTTGTGTCAACCACAATCTTTGCAAAATACTAAATGGATGAATAATGAATGAGCTTAGTGTTAGCATATTAGTTTGATTCGTCATTGGACATCCATGAAAGGGTTTTAGCAAATGTAGAGATAAGAGAGTAGACCCTGGTGGGAGAGAGACTACATTTGTGAATCATGATATATTAGTAGATAAGAGATAAAAGTGTGAGCCAAGAAAGAGATATGAAGCTTAAGAGGAAAAAAAAAAAAACAAAACACTTTTAAGAGCAATTTTTCAGAACTAAACTCCATTAGAATAAAGCACAATTTAGAGTGAAATAATACTTACCATTTGTAAGGCATTGTCATAAGTCTCTTACACGAATCAACTCACTGAATTCTCACAAGCCCCATGTAAGTAGGCATTATTAGTAGTATTATTATATCCATTTTATAGACAAATTTTATAAGTGGCATGTTGTTGCTTCAATTAGAGAAGGAGGACCATCAGAAGAGCACAACGGAGGGAAAGAACAATTCAGTCAAGGACATTGATAACCATGTCAGACACTATTGAGAGGTCAAGGTGCATGGCAATAAGGTGAGCTTTTGTGACATTTGAGAAAACAATCTCATCAAGTCTTCAAGGGAGAAGGCAGACTAGTCTTAAAAGAGTAAGTGCAGACAAGAAAAATAGAACAGTGAATGCAGATAAATATTCAGGTATATTTTATAGGGAAGAGAAGACATGAGTATCTCCTAAAGCATTCTGAACTTTTTGTTTTTCTCTGTAAGACAAGTCTAAACTCTAGACCATTACTTTTGTCTAATTTGAGAACCACATTTTAGTAATGTACATATACGAGGCATTTAAATTTTATCTCCCTGTCTTAAATACCGTTACGTTGACTTACAGACCAGGCCACACAGCCTATAGAAAAGAGCTACAAAATGGATAATTGGAGCACATGCCACAAAGAATTGTAGACAATATCAATAACGCTCTGCTTTTACCTAGATTTATCTTGCTATTAGGCGGACCTATTTGCAGAACTATTTTGCCTCCTTGTTTAAAGCCTGGGTGATTTTTGTTCTTGTTGGTGTTATAGCTCATGATATTGTTTACATAGAATAGTGATCTCAGTTACTAAATAGCTAAAAAACTACATTTGACAAACAGCATGCAATAGAAGTAATAAGCTGCAGAACAACCAGCAGTATGATTTTACCTACATAAGAAAAGGAATTTTTAACTTTGTCACCTGTTCTTTGGTCACCTAGTGATATTTCCCAGTAAATCTGTTTTCCCAAGCTGAGTCAAATAAAACAGGTCTGCATATGCTGCAGATTTTTAAATTGCAAATTTATACTGCAGAGCCAATCACTCAAGGCTTGAGGTCACGTAGTAATAGTGAAGACACACTTAGTGTGCTTGGGCACATCTCTTCAATAGTACGAAAGGAGCTTTTTTAAAATCACAAAAGTATTCAGCAAGCTCTTGCAGCATTTTCTTGACTAGTTTCAAGGTAATTTTTCTTTTCTTTGATGGAGACAGTCAGCTATCTTTCCCAAACTTTCTTTCCTTTTTAAGCCTCTTATTAGTACCTGGGAGTTGATGAAGGAAAAATTTTGTGTTTTGCTATCACAAAACAGCCTGTCACTACTCAGAAGCAGCAGAAAATATGTATATAAAGCATTATGTGTTCACTGAAGGTGTCCTATAGTTGGCAGGAGAGAAACGTGTCAGTAGATACAAATAAGACTGTTACTCAAGTTAGCACTTGATCCTTGTAGAGTCAAGCTATAAGCAACAATCTCATGCCATGCGAACTGCTAGCAGAGGTTCTAAATTGGAAAAAAAAAAAAAGTTCACAATGACTTTAGGCTCTTAATAGTACAGTCTTCACCCAGTCAGTCCACAATAAATAAGTAAGTAAATAAATAAATCTTTGCTTTGTGTTTTCTATAAGAGCTAAAATGGCTAACTAGAATTTCTGCAAAGTCAGAATTCAACTAAGCATCTCTTTCATTTTAATCCCCAGCTTTTTACACAGTTTGACACATAATATTCACTCAATAAATAAATGAGAGCTAAACATTTCTCAGCTCCCTCTACTATTACAAATGCATTTAGTGTTAATTTTCTTTTAATTAAACCAAAAGTAATATCTCTTTTGTGGTCGTAACTGACCTACTCTTTGAAGAAGCCCCAAACATGTTAGAAGATATACATTTATAAGTTGCTTTCTATTTGAACCCTCGTGCTTTATAAATAATAGAATCCACCTCCTTTTAGCATCTACTTACTGGCCACTATCACTTCATAGTCATTCTGTCCACTTGTCTACGTATTTTCTCCAAAAAATGTATAGAATCTTAAGCATCAGTTTGACCCTCTTGTCCTTAAGTCAGTCCTATTAGTTCCAGCAACGTTTTCTCCTCTGTCTCTAAGCTGCAAGAAGGGGTCAAGTCTGTGTCTAGGACAACTGAGAAGGGCAGAGCAGGGGCCAGTCCTGGAGAATGGACTGTGATTAACAACTGCTTGTTTGAGATCATGGTCATTCTCTCACCCTTACAGGGATTCATTAGGGTTGCTGCATGTACTACCTGGGTACATGGATTTAAGCCTAAAAATATAGAGTTGAGTGTGGGCCCAATAGTACCGGTACTAGCCTCTGCCTGTCAACTATACATGTCATAAAATTCACCACAGACTTTGCAAATTAACAGCAATGCAAGCCTAGCAAAAAAATCAAGAATTCTCCACTTTTTTGTTTTGTGGTGATTGATTTATGTGTTTGTTCTCATATAGTTCCTTTCTTGGAATTCCAAAACAGATTGGAACTAGATCAGGAGATGGTGATGTTGTTATACATTTGTACATCATAATTTAAATTTTTTCTTATGTGTTACCTTATTTGAATTTGGTATGACACAGAATAATATTATCGAATTGTTCCTCTTATAGAAAAAGCAGAGTTATAACTGGCAAACCTTGTACATATAAAAATATTGCTATAGGACTATGAAATTCAGTGGCTGTTGTTGGGGAGCAACTGATGAATTAAAAGAGAAAATGAATGGTTAAGAGAGATTAATAACCAATTAAGGACTAAATATAAAAGATAGATGGCCTCAATGGCAGCACATAAAGAGATTCTCATCTCTTGCAGCTACAGAGCTTTCTGTGCATCCAACATAGTTGTTGCTTCTAGCTTATCCACTT
The DNA here is from genome assembly GCA_004027555.1 of Craseonycteris thonglongyai. Lineage (NCBI taxonomy): Eukaryota > Metazoa > Chordata > Mammalia > Chiroptera > Craseonycteridae > Craseonycteris > Craseonycteris thonglongyai. The sequence continues at coordinate 62 of PVKE010046777.1, read as the reverse complement.
CAATTAACATGACGTTATTGATGTAGTGGATACATGTGATGTTCTATGAGAAATTTTCATAG
>PVKE010046776.1:0-12148 GCA_004027555.1 Craseonycteris thonglongyai | reverse complement strand
GGGGGGGAGGGGGGACATTGGAACTACTTCCTAAGAGATACATAATAGCATCTCAAGTAGATCAATCTATAGCTCACTAACTTGTCTCTTCTTCCAATCTTTACATTTTCAGGCCAAACCCCTCATATTTCATTAAAGCAAGATAAGTTTGAACCCCTGACTTTTAGAGATCTTCTGATGTGTCCTAAGTATATCAGCACACTCGTAATAGTCTGTGCTCTACAGGGAACATAATATACCCTCATGTGGTATGAGTAGCACATTATATAGCATGGCTATCGTCTCTCGTGTTCTCGGCTTGAAACTTACTGTGCGGCTTGAAATGTCATCAGCCTAGTTTGCAAGCCCCTTCAGAGCTCAAGGCATCTCTACTACTTCCTGTCACTTACTTTGCTGATGTGCAGCCTACATATGTTTTTTTTCCTGTAATTTTCTCTCTTCACTGCAAAAGAAGCAATACTGCTTTAGCCATGGGAGAGGCATCTGTGTTGTATCTTGTTTATCATTAATAACCCCCCAAGCTCTGTTCTCATTTCCAGGCTACTAATGTCTGGTAATGATTTCCAAGTCAGAACACACACAGCTGGATATTCAAACCCCAGGTTAAATTTTGTTTTCTGACATATCACCTGTTTTGAGTTTGAAAGTAAAACTAGATGTGTTGTGAAAGTTATTCAAGAAAGAGGAATATTGGGTAATAAAAAAAGTTCTCTCCTTTGACCTGCTACCAAATAATGGGGGGAAAAAAGTTTCTCTTCATCTCTGAAATCAACTTGTAGAAGTTTCAGTTCCTGAGGCAGGTACCATTACAATTGTTGTGCTATTAAAACTTCTGCAGAGCTATTTTCTTTGAAGGGTAGGAAAATTGTTTGGGGCTAGATTGGGAGTGGTTTGCTTGCTGCTGATACAAACATGTCTGGATTGTAGTTTCTTACATGCTTGAGAAACCTAAGAACCTCAAATTAAAGAACAAAGCAGATTGACTAAGGCACAACCAGACTTTTTTTTATTTTTAAGCAAAATTGAGTACAATAATAATAGCTTTCAGAGATTGTGAAAATGCCAATGCAAGAAAATCAGTTTTAATGTAAGCTCAGCAGTGGAATTTTATTGGGAAAAATCTCATCTGAGCATGGACCATTTAAATAATGAATTTACAAGGAGAAACACACGGAAATCACAGAGAGCTATTGCTTGCGATGAGAAGAAACACGTACACTTTAATGATTGTAGATTTGAGTGTGAAATAATCTCCCTGATTTTTGTTTCATTGCCTGTTTTTGGAGGCTTGTCTGATGATTTGGGTAAGTATCAGGGGTGAATGTCTTTGTGTTGGCTCAGCAGAGAACAACAGTTGTTGTATATAAATAGGGTGCTTCTTCCCTTTGGATGCCTTGGGATATGTATTATAGATTAAGTTGGTTTTGTGCAGAGCAAACAGGTCTGTATTACCAAGAATATGACTAATGTTGATTTACATAATTGCTAACATCTGGCTTTCCATAAATCTGTTAAATTGCATGGAAGCAGAATTAGATTTCTGTGTTATAAGTAAAGCAATTACATGAAACTCTAGGCAATATGGTCCTATATTCAACTGTGAAATCATCTCATTCTGGAGGGACAAAAGCAAACCCAGGTTTTGCACTTTGTTTTTATTGTGCATCCTAGGTGTGTTCATCTTTATGCTCAGGTTTCTTAATTTGTGAGAGAAAACTGCTGATATATTTGCAACTTTGTGATGCAAAATAACCAAGTGTTGAAAAAGTATACTATAGTTGGGCATTAATTGCCAATATAGAGATGAGAGGAAACCATAAATTATCCCTTCATAGCCACTGTTTGTGGATCAGTTGAAATTACTCTTCAATTTCTTGAGTGATATGTTAATGAGCCTTCCTCTGCCCTTATCCTCAAGCTTTGAGAAGAAACTAGAGTATGTAGGGAGAGAAGATTGCCTTGTTATTCTAGTGTGGTTCCTATTTTGCTGTATTTATCATTCTTTGAACCAGACCCCAGGGTTTTTCCAGATGAAAACTCAACAATAATATGTATTTATTCTCTAAAGTAGAGGACTGTGGTTATATCTTAGGCTTCTTGAAGAATCCAGATAACAAATTTTGGCAAAGTAAGTTCTATAATAGTATTAGTTTATAAATTTCCTGAATTTAAGTAAGTTAAATAAGCACATTGAATATCCACAGTGTATTATGTTGTACATGGTACTGAGAAGAGAAAAATGAAAATATTTATTCTCTGTCCTCTATGAAGATAGGTATATTAAACAGATAACTTCTGAGAGATGAATACAAGATAACATTGCATATAAAGTGCAGAGAAAGCAAAAAGTCAATAGTTACTGTCTTGCAGAATGAGGGGTGGTGATGCTGGCTCCTGATTTTGAAGAATACATGGAAGTAAAGATAGCATAGGAAAGGAAGTACTTGCTCAATCAATGAATTTATACTCCACCCCATTCCATATAGGCTAAGAAAAAGTAGAGATAGTAAGAACAGGCATGTTCAAAGTTATAGAAGAGGAAACCACAAGATCTGTCTGTGTATCACCTTTTGAATAGAAAGGGGAAGAGACAGAAGATAACAATTGAAGTGTAAGGTTGGGGTATATTATAAGCCACTTTTTTTAAGATTATATGTTTTTGACAGAGAGAGACAGAGATAAGGGGAAAAGCCCAGAGCAGTCTCCATAGTTGTACATCATTAGTTTTCAACATGGTTTCATTTCACACAGGTGGGCAGGGTCCTCACAGGACAGAAACTGGGCTGGGGGCCTCCCCCATGAGGGAAACACCCCTGTGAGCTACGGGGCTGAACTGGGGACCTCCCACATGGGAAGTTTGCCCCTGCGAGAACTGAACTGGGGCCACACCCCAGCTCAGCATATGGGTCCACAGGGGTCAGGGCCAGAACCAGGACTGGGACTCAATCATTGGACCCCCCTGGGGCTGCAAAGTGAGCACTCAACCCGCTGAGCCATCCCTCCTTCCCTATAAGCCACTTCTATGGTATGCTAGGAGTTTGAACCTTTTGTTGTAAGTATTGGAGAATGACTGAGTGATAGTAAACAGAGGGGTGACAAGGACAGATCTGCTTTTTAGAACACCACTTCCATGTGGAGGGTATTTAGAGCAATGATCTCACTCAGCTGAACAGAGCCCAGATGTCTGGATCCCACTTTACACCAATTCATTCAGTCTCTAGTGATGGTGAACCTGGGCCCAAGTACTTTTCAAAGGGTCCCCTAATATACCTATTAAGCCCACAATAAAAAAATCACTGGATTAAAGTGAGAAGTCGCTGAAGTCAGGTAGACAAGATAGGAGGCTAATGCAGTAGTCCCAGTGATAAGTATGAAGATATGAGCTAACAGAGAATTTGAAGAAATCTGAATTTTAGTTTTTTATAATTACATATGTGATGAACCATCAGTCCATCAGTTTACTCTACATCCCCTAAACCAGGGGTGGCGAACCTTTTGGCAATTGAATGTCAAAGTTTATGAAATAAGAGTATACTCGCTCAACTTGCGTGCCAACCCACCGAGTGAGATAGAGGTATCGATTATTTTTATGTCTATAAGAGCATAAGCAATAATTTTTTTAATGGTATTCACAGCTCCACGTGCCAAAATAATTGTTCTGCATGCCACTTTGGGCACATGTGCCGTAGGTTCGCCACCCCCGTGCTAGACATATAAACTAAGTTATAAAAGTGATGAGAAAAGTAAGATGGAATAGTTATGAGAGATAATAAAAAATACAGTGAATTTTAAATAAAAAAATATTACAGTAAAAGACACCTTGCCATTAATCCCCCTTAAAATACTACCCCTCATTTCAAACACACTTTTCCCATCATTCTTGCCAGTTTCTGAAGCAAAGTCCTCTTTTGTGGGTGTCTTTATTTGCACTGTCATGGCTGCCTCAATGCCCTGAATCAATTAAAAACATTTACTTTTCATGGTCATTCTGCTTTGGGGAAGAGCCAGAAGTTGCACAGTGCCAGATCCAGTGAATAAGGTGGATGAGGAAACACCATAATGTTTTTATTTGAGAGAAATTGCCATATAAGAAGTGATATGTGACCTCAATCAATGAAGTCACACAAGAACATATTATATGACCTGTACATAGTAAGCATTCAATTAAATGGAAGAGATTGCTTTACAGTGTAGGTCACCTGATTCCCACATTCAATGTTACTTTTAGTTAGGAAGATTCAGAGTGGCGAAAGAAGATTGAGAAGATGCGAGTGGTTTCTAGGCAGGAGCATCATATGGTTAAAATTGTTGAGAATGGCATGGATATGACCATGAATAAAAAGAAAGAAATTAGGGGATGCTGGGATGGCTCAGCATGTTGAGTGCTCATCTTGTGGCCCCAGGGTCCAAGGACTGAGTCCTAGCCCTGGCCCATGGCCCGGCCTCACCCTCACTTGTGGAATGAAGCTACCGGTATGTAGAAAACTGATGGCATACAACTATGGAGACTGCTCTGGGCCTTCCTTCTTCTCTCTGTCTCTCTCTGTCTCTCTATCTCTGCTAAAAACAGAAATAAATCTTTTTTAAAATATGAAGTCATTGAGTTCTGATTGTAGTTGCGCTGGAATCTAGGTATCATAATTTGGGATCATTTCTAAGTTTTCAAAGGAAAAATCATTAAGTATCTTGACTGAGCCTGTAATTGGTGAGACAATGACAAAAAGTAAATCTTGGAATTAATTAGCTTTTAGAAATATTATTGAAATTCTTTATCATCTACTTTGTACCACTACTGTCATACAAAGCCACATTTTATACCAATCGAGCATGCATTCAGTCAAGAAAGATAGGTCATTTATTTCTCATTATTTTTAAGTCACAGTAGTTTCAAAATTCTAGCAAATTTTGAGTAATTCTATCATTTTCAGAATTTTAACTGAAAATACTAAAGAGAGGGTGCCAGGATAGCTTAACAAGTTGAGCACTTGCCATGCAACTGCAAGGTCCAGGGATCAAATCCCAGTTCCGGCCCGTGCAAACTAACATGCTGCGCTGCAGCACACAGCTGGTAATTGCCAGGATGATAGTGACGGTTCTCTCCTCTCATGAGGGAGATCCCCAGTTTGGTTCCACCCCATGTGGCCCCACATCCACCTGTGTAGAATAAAAGTATATCACAGCTAATGACATACAACTATGGAGACTGCTCTGACCCCTCACCTCTTATCTCTTCTCTCTTGCTCACCTTTCTTCAAACAATAAAATAAATCTAAAAAAAAATACTAAAGAGGATTCATATAAGATCTTATCCTTAAAAATGAGTTGCAGTTTCTAGTGGGTACATAGTTGAAGGTAGGTAAAACCATAGAACATTCTGGTACCGTATGTTGAAAGATGACTTTAGAGTTTGAGTTGGCACAGTATAGTGGGGAAAACTCTAGTGTGTCTGTCAGAAGGCCCAGGACACAATCCTTGCTCTAAAATGGACTAGCTATATGACCATTTAGCAACCTCTGTACATTAGATTCATCTTTGGTAAAACAAGAGTAATTATTTCCGTCTTGGAGTGATTCATGAAAAAAGAACTTTGAAAAACTTTGCAACAACATAGAAATATAAAATAGTAGCAGTAAAATTTATATGCTTTTGAGGACTTCATTGCTTTTAGCACTTTGAGGGTAACATGACACTAACAATTATTTTTTTCTTTAATTCATAATTCTTAATTAAATGCCTATAACCTTACATACATTTAACATAAAATAGTAGCAGTAACATGCAGTTTAACATGAAGTTTAGGGTGTAGAATAAGTTAATTTACACTGCTCTTATTCTAACTTACAATAAAATTCAAGCTTACTAATATAATAAATAGCCCACCAACGTTATCTATATGTATCCCTGTGTTTCTCCTTATCACTTTCATGGAGACAATGTCTTACATGTCATGGTCAACAAGTATAGCACCTAATGTACAAACATCCTTGTGTCTATCAGACTTTTGGTAAACATTTATTGGAATCGGGGTTGTCTTCTGAAGGATATTTGAAGGGCATGACATTAACCAGTGGAGTAGAATACTCTGGTAGACAAAAGTCCAGTGTGTTCAGATACCATAAAGATTGTCATAAATAAGAAAAATTAAGTAGATTTTTCTTGACTGGTCTCAGAATTAGTATCAAGAAGTAGAAGTTACTGATTCATACATACATCTCATTTCAATTTAAGGAAGACATTTCTAAAATAATTATTCAATGATGAAATTGGCTGCCTTGTGAGGTAATAGATTGCCCATTGGGGCCAGACAGTTATGGGTCTGAGATGTCTAGGTCACTTGAACTTTGAATGTCAGGGAGGGCTGACTGGAGTTATGTTTTCCTTCCATACTTGGATATCAATGAAAAACAGAAAAATATGTATGTGTCTTTCAACAACTCCCATGCCATACCCTACTGCATCTCTGGAACATTTTCTTACGTGGGCAAAAATGCTTCTAGTGGGAATGCTGGGATGGCTCAGCGGGTTAAGCGCTCGCTTTGAAGCCCCAGGGACAGAGGATCAAATCCTGGCCCATGTGGACCCACATACCGAACTGGAGTGTGCCCCCAGTTCATTTCTTGCCGGGGCCTATGTGGGAGGCTCCCGGCCCAGTTCCTGCCCTGCACAGCCCTGTGTCCACCTGTGGAGTGAAACTATATGGAAAACTAATGTCAACTATGGAGACTGCAGTTCTGGGCCCTCCCCCTTCTCTCTGTCTCTCTCTGTCTCTGTTTCTCTCTGTCAAAAATCAATAAAAATAAATCTTTAAAAAAATGCCGCTAGCCATTAGGACAGTGAAGCTTGATTAGGAAAGCACCTACCAAGAATTATTCCTACTTTTCTTTCACTCTTGGCTCCAGGATCTGGGGCCAATCTAACTGGCTTAGGGTTGCCCTAATTGCCTCATTGTTCCTACTTAATGGCTAAGATATTCACACCTTTTCTAAAAGACCCAGATCACTATAGGGTGTTTCCACATTATTAATGCATTAGCTGTGTTTATGGTCTCTGGATGGTATATTACTTGAGAATATCCTTAAAATAGTTCACAGCTGTACTAGATAATTAAGTAATTGGAGTGTGACAGTTGTGGGTTTGAGTCTCTGACCTGCCACTCATTATCTATATGACAGTAGACATGACATGCAACTTCTGTGAGCCTCAGCTCCATTCTTTGCAAAATAGAAATAAGAACAGATCATCCACATACAGCCGCCTTACAGAAGAGATGAGGTAATGCATATAAGCAGCTCGGCACAGTACCTGGTATAGTTTAGAAGCTCAATAATGTTAATGCTATTGTAAATGATTATTGTTTGCTAACAATTAGCTGGATTCTAAAACTCTGTACTTTCTTCATTGCAGACATTGATGAATGTGCCTTAAGAACACATACCTGTTGGAATGACTCTGCCTGTATCAACTTGGCAGGGGGCTTCGACTGCCTCTGTCCCTCTGGACCCTCCTGCTCTGGTGACTGCCCCCATGAAGGAGGCCTGAAGCACAACGGGCAGGTGTGGACCCTGAAAGAAGACAGGTGTTCTGTCTGTTCCTGCAAGGTAAGCCTGATGCGGCTCAGCAGGGATTGTAACTGGTCTTCCTCCCTCCTCCCTCCTCCCTCCTCACCTCTTTCTCCCAGGTTGTTGACTCAGGTATCCTGTAGTTCTTGAAAAGCCTTCTTCTCCTCTTCTGATCTGTGCTGCCACTAATGATGATGTGGAGTGGCAGGCAGACCTGCTCTTAGTGAATAGTGAGGTGTGCGGTTGAAAAGACTACAGAGCACAGGGGTTGCAGGGCAAGGGAGTCAGTGTTAATCCTCCCACTGAGAGCCTGCGGTGCCTTTAAGGAGGGTTGGGTGAGAGTTTTCATAAGCCCCCAACCCAACTTACACAGATTTGTGAATTAGAACTACTTTTTGCCTGGAATGATCACTTGCATGAACTTGCTCACTTTTGTGGTGACATCATCTAGAAAAGCGAGGCTCAGAGGCGTGTTTCCGGTGGTCAGAGAAGACAGGCTTCCATTCTGAACAATTGATAACAATTGTACCGGGGTCTCCTGGTGATTGATGTCTTCTCTGTTGTGCTCAGTGCCAGGTTGTTCCTTATAGTACGTTGTTCGGAAGTGAGGTGAATTCTTATGAAAGTAAAATTCTGTCCACTCGTTTTGCTTTGTGCTTTGAAAAATGGGCCTATCTAAGTGTTTGACTTTCTTTTGCTTTATTCCATCTTTGGTTAATCTTGCCTATTCATTTTCCTTTGATACTGCTTTGCTGTAGGCCTTACATTGTATAATGTGTTTTGTATGGGGCTGTTTAATCTTAGGTTCCATAGGCATGGGAACCCCAGAAATTACTTGCTTGGGAGCTTCTTAAGACAGCTGGTCTCCTGAGAAATTCAGTGTTCCCTAGAAACAGAATTGAAAAGTCATCCAATTCATTTACCTGCCTTCAAATCTGCCACACCTCCAACAAACCAGGGGACACTTATGTAGGAATGCTATATTATAAAATCTTTAGATCAGGGGTGTCAAACTCAATTAAAACACGGGCCATTTGGTGCAACAGGCAAGATTCACGCGGGCCACCTCACATTTACAAACGTCGTGGGAACTGAGTCAGCGTGTTTATACACACCCACAGGCCCCGAGGAAAGGCACTGGGCCACGTGTATACTCGTCTTCAGTAGTTAAAGGGTTAACGAGGGGATTGTGTGTACGGTATTGCCTCGATCTCCCCTAAGCGCTATTTTCTTCATAACAATTTTTTCTATTTTCCTTTTATTTCAGAGCAGTGTGGGTCGTAAAAAATTACCTTGGGGGCCGCATGCAGCCTGCGGGCCACCAGTTTGACACCCCTGCTTTAGATCATTACTCCACAACACTGTTTTTTTTCCTCCTTATATAGTACAACTTTGACAATGATGATGAAACCAAGTTTCTAAGTTTTAGGGCAAGTAATGTGCCCTAAATATGGCAAGATATAAATGCATAAGCTAGGCATTAAATTCCACTTGCTTACGCCAAATTTCATCGTTTTCTTATTTTGCTGCGTGTCCTGTAACACTGCATACTCATAGACGATATCCGTTGATATAGTTAATATACATGAAACCATTTTAACCATCATTCAACCCAACTTGACTGAGCTCAAACTCTCAATTCAGTACCATGTTAATGTCTGTGTGGGCCATTCCTTCAAGTTTTCAAATTATTAAGTAACCTATTTAACCACATGGCACTAACTCAAAGGGAATACATTTTTAAGAGGAGGAAAATATTGTGGGTGAGAATTGTGGAGAAGGTCTTATCGAAGAAGTTGGCATTTAGAAGAAGGTCTTCATTTAGCAAGCAAAACATGGATGAACTTGTGTACTAGTTCTTTTTTGGAAAATATTGTTTTTCCAACTTTTAAGGATGATTACAACTTGACCTCAAATCCTTTTTAGGCTTTCTAGATCTCCAGACCTGGAAGAGGCGAAGAACTTTAGTTGAGTCTTAACTATGATAAAACCAAAAAAATTTTTCAGGTTTTGCTTTATTTAAGCCTAATGTAAAGCAGGAAAGTTACTAATCATCAGCAATTTCCCAAATCTTCATTAATTAACTGTGCTAATAACCCAAGCAGCCTAAGTTGATTTATTCTACTTTCACTCCTAACGTATCTTTTAAATTTTTATGAGAATTAGAATGAAATTGCCATAGGAAATGAACAGTTCTTATAACCATATTTTGTTAATATAATGCAATTCTACTGCACCCCTTTATGTATAAAGTACTAGGCAGATTTCTTTACATAAATCTTTTTTGTTTGTTTTCAATTATATTTATTAATCATTAACAGCATAGCTTCTAAGAGGTTGTGGGTGGGTAAGAAGGCCTTGTTTTAGGAGACAAATTAAGAACTCTGAATCAAATTCTGTAAATCATCCTCACAAAAAAGGATTTGTGACCCTCTTTGTCTGTTTCCATTATTTGCAATAAAAGCATACTATTCTGATTTTTTCAATTACAGTTTTATAAAGTATATTTAGTATATATATAATGATCACTTGGTAAGTTATATAAATATCTAGTCACTATGTTGTACACCTGAAACTAAATTATATTTATATATATATATATATATAAAATTTAGTTTCAGGTGTACAACATAATATATATATAATTTAGTTTCAGGTGTACAACATAGTGACTAGATATTTATATAACTTACCAAGTGATCATTCCAACAAGTTTAGTGCCCATCTAACAATATACATAGTTATTACAATATTATTAACTATATTCTGCTGCTGTACTTTACATCCCCATGACTATTTTTATAACTGGTAATTTGTACTTCTTCATCCCTTTGCCTTTTCACCAAACCCCCAGTCTCCCACCCATCTGGCAACCAGCAGTTTGTTCTCTGTATCTATGAGTTTGTTTCTGTTTTATTTGTTCATTTTGTTATTCAGATCCCATATATTAGTGAAATCATATGGTAATTGTCTTTCTCTATCTAACTTACTTCACTCTGCATAATACCCTTTAGGTCCATCCATGTTGTCACAAGTAGCAAGATATATAGATATAGAGACAGATAGATATATAGATATGGATATGGATAGATATATTGTGGCTGAGTAACATATTATTGTATATGTACCACATCTTCTTTATCCATTTGTCTGTCTATGGACATTTAGTTTGCTTCTATATCTTGGTTATTGTAAATACCGCTGCAATGAACATAGGGAGTGCATATGTCTTTTCAAATTAGTATTTTGGATTTCTTCATATAAATACGCAAAAGTGGAAAAGTGTGGTCATGTGGTAGCTCTATTTTTAGTTTTTTTGAGTAACCTCCATACTGTTTTCCATAGTGGCTGTACCAATTTACAATCCTACCAGTGGTGCACAAGGGTTTATTTTTCTCCACATCCTCGCCAATTCTTGTTTTTTGATGTATTGATGGTTGTTTGTTGATTTATTGATGATAATCATTCTGACAGATATGAGGTGATACCTTGTGAATTTAATTTGCTTTTCCCTGATAATTATTGACATTGAGCATCATTTCATATGTCTATTGTCCATCTATCGTCCTTTTTGGAGAAATGTCGATTTAGGTCCTTTGCCATTTTTTAATCAGATTGTTTGTTTGTTTGGGTGTTACTTGTATGAGTTCCTTATATATTCTGGATCTTAACCACTTATCAGATGTATCATTGGCAAATATCTTATCCCATTCAGTAGGTTGTCATTTTATTTTGTTACTGGTTTCCTGTGCTGTGTAAAAACTCTTTAGTTTGATATAGTCCCACTTGTTTATTTTTCTTCTGTTTCCCTTGCCTGAGGAGATATATCATATATGTATATATCACAAAGAGCAAAATTAAAATGTTTACTGCCTGTGATTTCCCTTAGGAGTGTCATGATTTTGGGTTCTATATTTACATTTTAATCCATTTGAGTTTACTATTGTATGTGGTGTGAAAGTGTGGTCCAGTTTCTTTTCTTTCTTTTTTTGCATGCATCTGTCCAGTTTTTCCAACACCATTTATTAAAGAAACTGTCTTAACCCCATTGTATATGCTTGCCTACTTTGTCAGATTAAATGACCTTATAGGCATGGACTTATTTTCTTGGAACTCTATTCTGTTATATTAATGCTTGAATCTATTTTTATGTCAGTACAGTGCTGTTTTGATTACTATAGCATAGTAGCATAGTTTGATACTATCAATAGGTAATGTGCTGCCTCCACATTTGGTTTTCTTTCTCAAGATTCCTCTGTTTGGGTCTTTTGTGGTTCCATATAAATTTTAGGATTATTTGTTCTGGTTCTCTGAAAAATGCCATTGGTATTTTGACATAGACATTGAATTTAATCTGTAGATTGCTTTGGGTAGTATGGACATTTTAATTTAGGTCAGTTCTTCCTATTCATGAGCACTATATAGCCTTCCTTTATTTATATGTTCTTCAAATTGTTTCTTCAACATCATATAATTTTCTGAGTGTAGGTCCTTTACTTACTTGGCTACATTTTTTCCTAGGTTTTTTGTTTGTTTGTTTGTTTTTGGATATAATTATAAAGGGTATTGTTTTCTTAATTCCTTTTTCT
>PVKE010046774.1:0-12147 GCA_004027555.1 Craseonycteris thonglongyai | reverse complement strand
AAAAAAAAAAAAAAAAAAGAAAAGGCTGAACTGCTCCAGAAAAGATCTTACTAGGGAAAAACAAAGAAGTGAGGACTGTCTGAAAAGCATCCAGCCATGTAATATAAAAAATAAGAGGCATTTATGGCTGGATTTTTTTTTCTGGACAGCCCTCATACACCCAAGAAAAATGAAAACATGTATTCACACAAAAACTTTTACATGAATGTCCGTCGTGGTATTATAATAGTATCAAAAAGTGGAAACAACCCAAATGTCCATCAACTTATGAGTGGGTATAATGTGGTATATCCATATTATGGCTTGAATTGTGTCCCCCCAAGACATATTGATGTTCTAGTCCCCAGTACCTGTAAATGTGACCTTACTTGGAAACAGGATCTTTGCAGATGTAATCAAGTTAAAATGAGGTCATTATTACTGCCTTGGAACTATGAGAGCTAATAGGACCTTGGAATTAATAAACATATTAAAAAGTAGAAAGGTAAGTCACAGATTGTCTTCTCTTCCTCATTTACTTATACTGATTAGACAGATTTAAGCAGTGTATATAGAAAATACATTCAGTCAGATCGGTTTGAGTCTGACATTGCCACTTATTCTAAGCTTGCATAAATTACTTAGCCTTTTTGCCTCATTTAAAAAAAAAAAATGAGCTAATTTTATGGATGTATGGTAGGGGTATCCAACCTTTTGGCTTCCCTGTGCCACATTGAAAGAATTGTCTTGGGCCTCACATAAAGTATACTTACACTAAAGATAGATGATGAACTAAAAATAAATAAATAAAATTGCAAAAAAAAAAAAAAAAAATCTCACAATGTTTTAGGAAAGTTTACAGATTTGTGTTGGGCCACATTCAAAGCCATCCTGGGCCCCGGGTTAGACAAACTTGGTGTATGGTATAATTTCTGTACATGGTTACTAGTTACTTATTCCTTCCAAGTCTGGGTTACGGTATATGTTCTTTCTGAGAACATCCACAGCATTGGGTACTTACTACACTGCATGTTAATTAAATGTTTACTCGTTGTTGTCCCATACTTCCTGAAAGGCTTCTTAGTCATCTTCTATACATGATAGGCCTTGCTAAAAGTGTTTTGGAGATGAATCCTTTCATTTCTATTCAAATTTTCTGAGCAACTTCCCACTTTAAGGACTATCCATATCTTATTTCCTCTTTCTGGAATACTTTTTCTTGTCTCTCCTAGTTAATTTCCAATCAAACTACAGGTCTCAATCTAACTTATATTTCTATGCAAGGTAGTTTTTTGCATCCCTCCAAATGAGTTAAATTTCTGTTATATGCTCCCAAAATATACTGTTAATTTCAATGCAAAGCACTCAATACAATTCTAATTAAGTAACTGTTAAAAACTCCCTACCTGCTAGACTTCTGCATGAAGGCAACGGTGGTCTGTTTATTATTATATCCACTATGCCTACACAGCATAGGACAAATGTTGGCTGTTAGGTTTTATTAGTAACTATTATGAACATTTAATAAATTTTTTGAATGAATAACCCTCTACAACTATGTTTCTATTGGTGCTACGACATACAGTAAAATGTACTCAGAACACCAAGTTTTGTAGTACATGCAACAGTGCTTGATGGCTCCTTATGATTGACCAACCATAACCACGGTTTTTCACTATGTTGTAGCAGGTGACTTCCCCTTTTCCATGCCTACGTTTTAGCCAGTGACAGGGACAAGGCCCAATGGCCATACTGATGGTATATAAGGTTAGGGGTGGTTGTCGCTAAAAATTGTGCACCAGCCAGTAACGTGCATCAGTTGGACGAGAAACGAATCTGAGACCAAATTCTCAGGGATGTGACCCCGGAAGGCCTATCGCTTCCCAAACTCATTTAGAGCACTAGGGTTTCGTGCGTCTCCGTTCTGTCGCCAAGTGTCATTTTAGACAAGAGAATTTGTCAGGTCTCGGTTTCTTTGGTTCCTAAACTTTTGTGTTCCTTCTGGTTATCTGACTACACGTTTCATCTCATGGGATGGTTAGAGCACAGGACTGCCTTTGGCCGTCTCCTACACTTCCCAAGGATGGGAAGGGGGTCCCTCAGAGAAATACTCGGTGGGACGATGAAACGCGGGCTGCACCCAAGTCGCGGGCGTGCATCACGGAACACATTCGGTACTCTGGTGGAGTAAGAAGTAGGAATCCCTGGTGCCTGCCTCCCTCCCGTCTCCGCAGCTGCACAGCTGTGTCCTTTTGGGGTTGTTCACTAGGCTCCTCCGGGGCAAAGGCCACATTCCGTGGAGGGCCTGAACCCCAGCTAGAAACTCCAGAAAACCTTTTCCAGGACGCGCGCTTACCCTTCCGCGTTGGCATCACATCCAGTCCCCCAACCCCCAGGCCCTGTCACCTTGGCCGTCTGACCCATGGCTCTCCTCACCGCAGCGGAAACCTCTCAATGGGTCGAGTCCCCTTGCCTCTCGGCAACCAATCACTGCCTGGCGTGCGCTGTCCAACTCCCTCCTTCGTAGTCCCGTCTTCCGCGGAGGAACAAGGGAGATGAGTTGCTGAAGCGAAGACGCAGGTAAAACCGCGAGAAGACGCAGAGCCCAATTACTGGAAAGAACAGAAATCACGCCGACGCCATGTTAGTTAGGGGCAGAGGCACTTCCGGTCCTGTCTGCGGCAAACTTGTGGACTGACTTTTAAGGAATGGCTTACACCTATATGCCATTTATTACCTCCAGTTTGGAGATTGGGTTTATCTGCTAATGAGTCCTTGTTTTAACATTTCCCAGTTGCGAGTGTCTCCTTGCAAAAGTCCATAAATAAAAATCAAGCCTTAACAACTACAGAGGACATTGTTTGGAACGTTGACTCCCCCAGAAGGTGAGGCTGTTAGCTGCTCAGGACCACAGGGCTAATAAATCCTTATTCCTAACGTCAAAGCCTAGTCTTACCCTCTGCGCATCTTGCCTGCTCAGCTTGCCCTAGTCCTTGGTTTTGCTTGTCAAGAGGTTGGAAATTGATAGTTTGTTAGCAGCATCATGATCATAAACAATCATAAAGCATTTAAGTACATTTTAACTTATGATCTTGCAAGATCATCAAGAAAACTATCTCAGCCTTGTTCCTACTGCATAACCGATGTTTCCCTTCCCTACTCCCAAGGCCTCACAGGTTAACTTTTTGGTAAATAGAACTTACTAAAAAAATTTTTTTGTTGGAGTAAGCTGGGATGGCTCAGTGGGTTGAGTGCTCACTTTGCAGCACTGGGGACCGAGGATTGAATTCCAGCCCCAGCCTGTGCGGACCCATATGCTGAACTGGGGAGTTCCCCCAGTTCAGTTCTCTCTCTGTCTCTGTATCTCTCTCTCTCCCTCTCTGTCAAAAACAATTAAAAAAAATTTTTTTTTGTTGTTAAATTTATTGGGGTGACATTGGTTGGCCAAAATTAATAGGTTCCAGGTGTACAATTCTACATTATATTGTCCATGCACTGCATTATGTGCTTATTACCCAGAGTCAGCTCTCTTTCCATCACCTTATATTTGATGCCCTGACTTTTTTATTAGGAATTAGAGATTTGGACCAATTGAGCTCAAAGACCCTTTTCCTTCTCTGTGATTTATGTTAAAGAACTTTGCAAGTTATCATAAGAATAGCAGGATATGGAACCTATGTGATTATTATTGACCAATGTAGCCCTAATAAAGTTAACAATAGGGAAGCTGGAATGGCTCAGTGGGTTAAGTTCTCACTTTGCAGCCCGGAGGACTGAGGATCAAATCCCAGCCCTGGCCCATACAGACTTATTTGCTGAACTGGGGTGTGCTTCCCATGCGGGAGACCCCCAGTTTGGATCTTGCCCCTAGGTTTGGATCCTGGCTTGAGGGTGTGTGCCTTCCATGTGGGAGGCCCCCAGCTCAGTTTCTGCCCTGTGGAGCCCCCCACCCACCTATGTGGAACAAAACCATGTCAAAAACTGATAGTGTACAGCTATGGCGACTGCTCTGGGCCCTCCCCCTTTCCTCTGTCTCTCTCTTTCTGTCTTTGTCAAAAACAATAAAATAAATCTTAAAAAAAAAAAAAATAATAGGATAATAGTCAACTTTTTTAAAAATTAAAATGCAATTAGATTTGCAGAAGTGTTTAATCAAACAATTAAGTCAAGTTTACTGGGTACTTTAAGAAAAAATAAATTAGTTGATCTTGTGACATTGCATTTTAGTGCCTTCTAATTGTAACAAATGATTAAGAGATGCTTATGTTCATTTCTAATTTAGAATCATAGACCAATTTCCTGAAAATTCATAATTAATTTATAATTTCTGGCTAATGAGGGCTTTTATCTAGGTAACCAAAATGCCTCACCTGCCAATATTTAAAAAAATAACAGTTCCAATAGTGCCCAAATCAGTTCAGTCCTGAAGCTTCTCTTTTCTTAAATAAATCTGTGTGGTTCCTTCAGCTGTTCCATAAATGAGGTGACTACTCTGATTGTTCTGGGAATCTGTCCTGGTTTGTTGGCATCTCAAAGTGTGGGGCCCAGAACTAAACAGGAAATTCCAACATATTTATCACATAAGTTCAGGGAGCTATGGGGTAGGCAGAATAATGGCCTCCAAAATTCTAGGAATTTCTGAATATATTACCTTATATGACAAAAGGGACTTTGCAGATGTGATTAAATTAAGGATTTTCAGATGGGATGATTATCCTGGATGGTATGGGGGGCCCAATGTAAACACAGGATTCTTATAAGTGGAGGAAGGAAGCTGAGTCAGGGAGAGGTCTGAAGATGCTATGGTGCTGGCTTTGAAGACAAAGGATGAGGCCACAAGCCAAGGAATGCAGGTAGCCTCTAGAAGCTGGAAAAGGTAAGGGAACCATATTCCCCTAGAGTCTCTGGGAAGGATGCAACCTTGCAGATATCATAATTTTAGTCCAGTGAAACCCAATTTGGAATTCTGACTTCCATAAAGTGGTCTGCTTGTGGTCTCTTCCAT
Organism: Craseonycteris thonglongyai; assembly: GCA_004027555.1. Taxonomy (NCBI): domain Eukaryota; kingdom Metazoa; phylum Chordata; class Mammalia; order Chiroptera; family Craseonycteridae; genus Craseonycteris; species Craseonycteris thonglongyai. The sequence continues at coordinate 7,163 of PVKE010046774.1, read as the reverse complement.
CTTCAAAGCTAAGTGTACAGCATCTTCAGTCTTTGGCTCTTACCCTTGCTTCCATCATATCTCCCTCTCTGACTCACTTTCCTGTGTCCCTCTTTCACTTGTAAGGGCCCCTGTGATTATATTGGGCTCACTAGGATAATCTAGGAATCTCCCTACCTCAAGACCCTTAGCTTAATTACATCTGCAAATCCCCTTTACCATGTAAAGCAACGTACAGCCTCCAGAGACTAGAACATGGGCATCTTCTGCTTACCACACCGACACCGAGTTTGAGTGAAGCTTGTCAATATGTTGACATGGAACACAATGAAGTAGGAGAAAGCAGCCATGGGCCTGATCACATACGAACTTTATAAACCTGGGTAAGCATTTTGGATTTAAGTCTATGATGAAATGCCTTACCAGCAGGACAGTGACATCATGATTTATATTGATATTTGGGTGCTGTGTGGCAAATTGACTAACTTGGAAGCAGAGAGGCCAACTTGGAGGCTCTGGAAGTACTCCAGGCAAGATAAGATAGTAGTTTGGATTAGTGTGGTAGAAAAGGTGAGATGTGATTAGATTCATGAAAGATGCTGAAGAAAGATGTCAAGACTTTTGGCTTGAGCAATTAAATGAATGATATTATAGTAGATATACAGTGCTGCAGGAGGATTTTTATTTGTTGTGGAAAAAGTAAAAATAAATGTAAAATGCCTAATGGATGTATACCATAGACCAATGTGGAATTAAGGGGAGGTAGGTCAGATGAATACTGAAGAGTCATTGTTCTGCAGATGATACTAGTCTCAGACTTAGTGAAAGGTGACCATATTATTTATTATCCAAACTAGAACATACTTTTATTTTTAACTTTTTGACAATTTTGGTCTTGCAGAAAAGCTGCAAATATAATAGATAGAATTTGCATGTAACTTTCACTCAGATTCCCCAAATGTTTTACTACATTTGTGGAAAATGTTTACTACAGCTGATTTACTACCATTACTTTCTCCTTTTCTATAACTCTACTTATCTATATATGGACATGTTTTTTGGTATCTCTTTACTGTTTGAGACCGAGTTGCACACATAATATCCCTATATTCCTAAATATTTCAGTGCATTCTTTCCTGTAAAAAAGACATTCTCTTACATCAGTGGTTCTCAAAGTATGGTTCCAAGTGCAGAAGCAACTGCATCACCTGAAAACATGTTAGAAAACTAAATTATGGGGCCCCACTATAGATAACTGATTTTGATAAATTTGTTTTTAGACTTATTTTGAGAGTAAGTGGGGGGTGGGGGGAAGGAGGACCCAGAGCAGTCTCCACAACCGTACATGATTAATTTTGACATAGTTTCATTCCACACAGGTGGACGTGGGGCTGCGTGGGGCAGAACCAAAAAGGGGACCTCCTGCATGGGAGGTGAGAACCTTCACTAACATCCTGGCCGTTACCACAGCCCAGCATGTGGGTCTGCACAGTCCAGGCTGGGATTTGATCCCCAAACCTCATGGTATCCCAGCATCCCCTCATTTTGATAATTTTGCTGTGGATATGTGAGGAAATTAACAGGACTTTTGAAACTATTATTTAATATACAGACATTATTTAGATATCACCAATTATCCCACTAATGTCTTTGATAGTAAAAGTACCAAATAGAACACTTGATATTAATGTGGGCCACTATCAGTAATTTTGCCAAGACAAAGTGGTAAAATATAATCATGTAGGGCAGTCTGGGAGGTATAGTTAATTTTTCTTAATAAGGACACTTGGAGATTGTTAACTAGAGAAGAGAACCAAGAATAGAATCCAACACTGTGAAGGAAAAATAGCATCCAGAGTGGTAGGAGAGTGAAGACTACTACTGGTCAACGGTGGCCAGTGATGCCAAGAGGTCTAGTATGATGAGAACTGGAATTGCCCTACACTATTTTGTAAGTAGAGCTCCTTAGTGACTTTGACAAGAGGGAAATGGGCTCTAAAAAGAAAGATGAGCAAGTGAACGCAATATATAGAAAACTCATAAAAAGGAACAGTGATATGGAGGGGGGATATGGAGTTATGGAAGGTTTTATTAAAGGTTGGGCATCTGACATGTTGATTACTGCTGAGAAAAATTCACTGCAGAGAAGTGTAGGGAGGTTTATAAACTGGTGCCTGGGTCTCAATCCCGAGTCTGATTTAATTAATCTGGGTGTGACCAGGTCACCGGAGATTTTTAAAAAACCCTTCAGGTGATTTTAATGTGCAGACGAGGTTGAGAACCACTGCTACGTAGAGGGGGAAAAACTGACGCTACGAGGACTTACATGCTGGCGCCAAGACCTAAAGCGTCTGAGAAATTAAGGTGTCACGGTGTCTCACCACGCAAACATGGCCAGCACTGCTTGGACTATCAAATCTTTTTCAGTTATCTAATTTTTCCTACAAGGATCCATAAGGCAAGTGAAGAACGTCTTAAACCAGTAACTCCACTCGCCAAGAAACAGGCAAGGAAGCACAACCGACCTCGGTGCGGCTGCCTGGGTCTGGGGATGAGGAACCTTCCTCCCGTGGGGTCTCGCGGTGCAGCTTCTCTCGGGCTCCTACGCGCCCGCCGCACCCGCAGCCTCCGGTCGCCAGTGCGCACGCGCACGACGGCGCGGCCGAGCAGCGGTCCTAGCGCCGGCTTGGCCGCGCGCACCCGCCCTCTGCTCGCTCCCCCGGCTCCTCCCCGCTTCCTCGCTTCTGCAGCGAAGGCCTCGCGGGAGGGAGGGCACGATGGCAGATGAGATTGCTAAGGCTCAGGCCGCTCGGCCTGGTGGCGACACGATCTTCGGGAAGATCATTCGTAAGGAAATCCCAGCCAAAATCATTTTTGAGGATGACCAGGTAGGCACTGGGGGCCACCTCGCTCGTGGGCTGCGGGCGGGGCGGCCGCTTGTGGACCGGGGCGGGGGGAAGGGGAAGGGACCGGACCCTGCTGCCCCGCGCGGCCTCTGCCGCGGGCCCCCAGCCAGCGGGCAGGGCCGCTGGCGCTCCGAGGCGGCCTGCCGGCGCGTGCCGGTGCTCCGGTTACGCGTTATCAGCCCCGTGCGCGGGCCAGGCCGACGGGCGCCGCGGGGCCCTCACCGCGAGGTCTGGGCGCGTGTGGGGGGCGCGCTGGGTCCTCGGCGCGGGCGCCTTTGGGCTCCCCAGCTGCCTCGGACCTCTCCTGTGTCAGGAATCTCACAATCTCACCGGCGCTCTGCCTGACAGGGAGAAACCCGATCGCTCCCTGACTCGGGCCCAATCTCCGCGATCTCCCGCGCACAGCCGCCTGCCGGGCGATTCCGGGCGCCTATCGCGTCTCGGGTCGGGGGGCACGCGCTTAGGGGTGGCGCGGGGCGTGCAGACGCGCGGGGCCACCTGGTCACCCTTGCCTGCCACCCCCCACCTCAGTTCTGGCTGCTGACTCGAACTAAGTGGGCACGCTTCGGGGATTTGCTTACCTTGGGCCCCGCCCAGGAAGAATGAGTCCTTTTATATTTGTCAGGAAGCGGTTTTATGCCAAGGGATTCAGAATGTAGTTTTTGTTGACTTCACTGTAGGTGAAATCCTGTTTTAGAAAGGCCGAGTTGATGTGACTTTCAGACATCTTGTCTAAAGTATTTAGTGGACAGTTAGTTGTATTTATGGGTTTGGATCTCAGATAAAGTTGGGCAGGAGCTTAGCTGATTTACATAGAAAAAGTTCTGTAAACTTTTTGTTAAATTAACATTAAGAAATATGGAATATAAAGGAAACATTCATTTTATGCTACTAGCGTTCTTAGCTTAAAATAGTTATCTATGATTTAATTAGATTTCTCCAGGTGAATTTTATTTAACTACCTTTATTTGTCACTAGTTAGGGAACTTCTTTTGTTTTAGAAAATGCACATTTCTTTTGAATAAATGATCGTTGAAATACTGACTTTTGAACTACTGAAGTCCTAACAGTATAACATAACACAATCTAAATGATACAGCATTTTGTATGAAGTACCAGATAGAACTAGTCCTGAGACAGGTAAGTAGGGATAGGGTCTAAGCCTCTTCTGCCTTCAGTAAGGAACAAGAGATAAAAAAAAAAAAATACCTATGTGGTATGTCATTTGTCTACATGCTATTTTCCTTTTCATTTCTACACAGGAGAATAGATACGTTTTTTAAATAGTTGAGTCAAATGGGAAGAAATAGGTATTGTGAAATAACTGATCACTACAGTAAAGGAAGAAACTTGGAAATTGCACTACTAGGGCTCCTGACCTAGAGAAGGTGTGTGTGTGGGGTGTGGGGTGGGGGATCAGTGAAGATACCCTTCAGAAAGGATATACATGCAGGGGCTGAGAAATGAATGGCCTGTTAAGTTAGACAAAAGTTGGGGTGGAAGGGAGAGAGGGGATCATTGCAGTAGAGCAGCAGTGTCCAACCTTTTGGCTTCCCTGGGCCACATTGGAAGAATTGTCTTGGGCCACACATAAAATACACCAACAATAGCTGATGAGCAAAAAAACAAGGTCACAAAAACTTCTCATGATGTTTTAAGAATTTGTGTTGTGCTGAATTCATAGCTGTCCTGGACCACAGATTGAACACACCTGCAGTAGAGGAAACTGCAGTTGAAAAAGCCCTGAGGGTAGTAAGAGAGAAATGGACACTGACTTGAGCAGGAAGAATTGCATGAGATCAGACTGGAAAAGTAGACAAGAATTAACATGCCTAATTTCTATTCATCCTTTGGATCTCAATGTACCTCAGTGGTTGTCCCTGACCACCCATTCTAAATAAATCATATTTTTCTCTGATAATCATTTATTGCACCCTTTACTTTTCCTCTATAACATGTAGGATCTTTGGTTAATTGTACTTTTATTTGTTTAAAGTCAGTCTCCCCATCAGACTGTAAGTTCCATGAACAGGACCAGGGGACTACTGGTTTCCTGTAGGGTTACTTAGTGTTTCCCTTGGGGTTAGTGTGAAAGAATAAGATGATATACTAAACTTTGATTTTTTTCCCCCCCTCTCCCTAGTGTCTTGCTTTCCATGACATCTCCCCTCAAGCACCAACACATTTTCTGGTAATACCCAAGAAGCATATATCTCAGATTTCTGTAGCAGAAGATGATGATGAAAGTGTGAGTAAATTTACTAGCACAGTTTATTTTCTTGCTTTTTAAATTGGGAGACTAAGTTTTGACTTTAAGCTGATGTTACATTTTTGTTTACTTAAGGGCATTACTAAGGAAAATGGGAAATCATTAGGGCTTTAATGCAATGTAGACACAGTGTTGATATTTTTAAATGAGATATAACTGACATGATATTAGTTTTAGGTGTACAACATGATTCAATATATGAATATATTGTGAAATGATCACCACAATAATTCTAGTTAACAATCATCACTACAAATTCTTAAGCAGAAAGGTTTCCACATAAGGATGAGTTGGTGGGACTCATTTTTCCTCAGCAAAGAAAGAGTACCGGTACTATATATCATACAGGAGAGGGTTCATGGACTGTTTTTCTATTAATACTGTTAAAGAAAAAAAAAATAATTATTTGGTTTTGCCAGGAGGTATAGGCCTCAATTATAATTTTTTCTAATGCTCTTTTTGAAAGATTGTATAGTCATTTGTAAATACTCACTATTCTTTAGGGGTGCATTATACTTAACTGCCTCATTGATGTCAGGCATGGTTATATGACTCAAATTGGCCAATAAATGCAAGCAGCAGTGATATATGTCTTTTCAGTGGAAACTTTTTTTTTTTTTTAAGATTTACTTTATAGTTTTTTTGACAGAGACAGAGAGAAGAGGGAGGGCCCAGAGCAGTCTCCATAGTTATACATCATCAGTTTTTGACATAATTTTGTTCCACGCAGGTGGGTTGGGGGTTTCCCACATAGGTAACTTGCCTTGGTGAGAACTGAATTGGGGCCATACCCCAGTTCAACATATGGGTCTGCATGGGCCAGGGCTGGGACCAAGACTTGATCCTCGGGCCCCAGGGTGGCAAAGCAAGTGCTTACCCACTGAACCATCCTGGTTTCTGCTTGAGTGGAAACTTTTAAGAGCTAGTACCTACTTTGCCATCTTCTCTCTTTCCTCTGCTACTATGATCACAGAGATTGTTCCATCAGCCTGGGTTTTAAGTGAAAAATATGTGGATAGAAATAAAGCCTGGTGAACTTGTGATGAACATTTAGTAAACACAAGAAATGTTTTTTGTTGTTGTTGTAAATCAGATTGGGGGTGGTTTATTACCACAGCATAACCAAACCTATCCTGATTAATATACTCCCCCATAACAAGAAAGTAAGATGTCTTGCTTTATTAAGAGAACTTAAATACCACTTGGAATATAATTTAAAAATTCAGTTAAGCAGTAGATATATGTCTCATTATTTGATTGAAACTCATAATGAATAAATACCTAATCTTACTGGGTTTTTAATTGTAAATTTTGTTATATTAAGAGTAAAAGGGGAAGTCGGGATGGCTCAGTGGGTTAAGCACTCACTTTGCAGCCCCGGGACCGAGGATCAAATCCTAGCCCTAGCCCGTGTGGACCCATGTGCTGAACTGGGGAGTGCCCTCAGTTCGTTTCTCACCGGGGTGAGACCCTGGCCCAGTTCCTGCCCTGTGCAACCCTGCGCCCACCTGTGTAATGAAACTATGGAAAAATCAATGATGTACAACTGTGGAGACTGTTCGGCGCCTTCCCCATTTTCTCTGTCTCTGTCTCTGTCTCTGTCTCTGTATCTCTCTCTCTCTCTCTCTCTCTGTCAAAACAATGGAAATAAATTAAAAAAAAAGAGTAAAAGAGTTTCTAGATATTTACCCAAAGGAGTATGTTTCAACTTGGTGTTTTTTAATTTAATATTTCACCTTGGTAGTTTGTTATTTAATGGCAAGAAGTTGTAAATAGCCTGTGCTTAAGAAACTTCTTTTTTATTTTTCAGCTTCTTGGACATTTAATGATTGTTGGCAAGAAATGTGCCGCTGATCTGGGCCTGAAGAAGGGTTATCGAATGGTGGTGAACGAAGGCTCAGATGGGGGACAATCTGTCTATCATGTTCATCTCCACGTTCTTGGAGGTCGGCAGATGAACTGGCCTCCAGGTTAAGCATATTTTAGGGATAATTTTTCCTTTTCTAGGC